>PISX010026935.1:0-23664 GCA_004024625.1 Mellivora capensis | reverse complement strand
AGCCTGCTTCTCCCTCTGCCTCTGCCTGCCACTCTGTCTGCCTGTGCTCGCTCGCGCGCGCTCTCTCTCTCTCTGACAAATAAATAAATAAAATCTTTAAAAAAAAAAAAGCTGCTGTGTTTAGGCTGCATAATGAGTTAGGTCGTCTCTGGTTTATAACCTATGCCTTTGTTAGCGCACACACATGTGCGCGCGCACGTACGTGCGCACACACGCATGCGCGATGGCTCTGGCTCCGACCTAGCTAATTAAGATTCAGTCTTTCTTTCCCCCACCCTTCTTGAACATCCCTCTTCTAATTGGCCACAGGTCTTTTGTACTCACGCTTGCCAGGACCTGTGATTCCAGGAGATCTGGATGTGAATCCCAACTCTGCTTTTGCGGAGGTCCTGGGCAAGCCGCTGTCCTGCCGTGTCTCCTCCATGAAGCAGAGCTGATACCTCCTTCCTTGGCTTACTGAGAGTTCTCAGCAAGGTAATGTTCGTGAAGTTCCTGCCACAGCGCCTGGCCCTGAGCAGGTGTGCAGGGGCCGACCTCCGCGTGGGTTGATCCTGGTAGAGTGCCCGCTGTCTTCCTGGAACAGTGCTGACCCTTCACGTGACGGTGGAGATCAGAACCCGGGCGCTGCCTCCCAGGAGTCTGTTGAGTGAGGCAGACCTGAGAAGGGACTCTGACACAAGCTGGCAGGAGGCAGGTGATGGTGAGAGGAACTCCGGAGAACTTCCTGGAGGAGATGATGGGAGAATCAAGTTTTCAATGGTGAGTGAGTGTATTGTTTCTTAGGGCTACCACAAATGCGGTCACTTCAAATAATGGAAATTAATTTTCTTAAATTTTGGAAGCTAGAAGTCTAGAATGGAGGGGTTAGCAGCGTCTTGGGCCTTCTGAAGGCTCTAGGGGAGATTTTGTTCCTTGGGTCTTCCAGCTACGTGTGGTACAGGCACTCCTTTGGAGCAGCATAAATCTGGTTTCTGCCTGTCTTAACATGGTTGTCTGTGTGACATTATAAGGACATTTGTCGTATTTGTCATTGGACTCAGAGCTCACCTAGATAATTCAGGATGATTTCGTCCCGAGATCCTTAATAATATGTGCAAAGACCCTTTTGTCAAATAATGGAATGACCACAAGGCTGGATGGACATAACTTTTGAGAAACCACCATTCAACACACCACAGTAAGAGGCAGCCAAGCAAAGTCATGTGGGTGCTCTCAGTAAAGACGTTGAGGGGTGCTCAACGTAAAGACATTGAGGGGTCTCTCAGTAAAGACGTTGGCACAGAGAGGGGCCTAAGGGCATGGAATGGCTTTCTAGTTTGGGGAAACCACAAGGTGGTCTTACTACACCAGGAATTTCAAGGAGGACTGAGGTAGGGAATGAGTCCTGGATGGGGGGCAGGCTCGGCGCAAAGCAGTTTTACTTCTGTCACAGGTGGAGGTAAAGATGCTGAGGTCCTGCATGAGAGTTAGAGATGGCTGCACATGTTGGAGAGAGAACATCAGCAGGACCTGGGGAAGGATTCAACGTGGCGGGAGAAGATGGGGGAAGATCATTGCTGGATTTCTGGTTTGGGGAATTGACTACACAGTGACCCCACTGAGATTAGCAATAAGGGAAAAATGTAAGATAGGCATGGATACGGGGCAGGAGGTGCAGAAGATGACTGATTTAATTTGGGGCCTATAAATGCTAAGGCTCATGAACACCCATAACTTCCGGGGTGCCCGGAAGACAGGTAAGATATGAAATTGCAGGTCCGAGATAAAAAGGTCAGTGTCCATGTATAGGGACCCACAGACCATGACGGGATGAAATCACTTAAGAGCTTCAAGGAGAAGGGGAGGGCGGCCAAGGACAGAATTCTGGGTGATGCTTATGGGTAAAGAGAGAGGGAGAAGGCCACCAACCAGGAAGGGGTCATCGGAGGGGAAGGAGAAGAGCTCAGAAAGTTGCTAGGATTACTAAGAGCCACGGTACAGATGGTTCCAGAAGGAGATACTCAGAAAAGGAGTGTTGTAAGGGTATCAGGTGATGAATTCAGACCACATGCCAGGAAAGACCATCATCTCCATAAACTACCCGGGATGGGGGCGGGGGCGGGGGGCGGGTGTGGGGGGGGGCGAGGGGTATGTAGGAGTAGCCCAGATCCACAGAGAGCCCAGGCCACTGGCTTCCTGCAGAGGGCAGTGGTGGGTGGTATGCTGCTCTTCTTTCTCCTAGGTTAATAATATTAATGGTCAGAACACAGCCAGCATCCCTCCTCACCCTTCCACTAAGTGCTTTCCAATCTCTGCTCATTGAATCCCCACAGTGAGATAAGTATCATGTTTATTTTATGGAGAGGTGTGGGGAATTCAAGGACACTTGACCCAAGGGCATAAAACCATTTTTGGTCGAGCTGAATACAAATGAGGCTGATCTAACTCCAGCACCAGCTCCCTTTCCAGCAGGATGCCTGGCGTTGCTGTAGCCTTGATCCCTTTGAGATCAGAAGTCAGGGAAGAGCACTTCTCAGCTAATAACTCAAACCCACGGTCCAACAATCAGATATAGCTGCTACTTCACAAAGCAGGAAAGCAGTTCTCAATATGTCCAGTGACCTTGTAGATTTATTCTCCTTACAGCCCCCAAAGGTGCAAGTTAACCCGTAATCATCAGATGTTTGAATTCCGTTTTCTCTCTCTGTGTCCACATTTCTGATACTCCAATTATATAGCAATAACTCCTAAGCTTTTTTTATACACCAAAGCCCTTTTTAAAAAAAAAAAGATTTTATTTATTTATTTGACACAGAGAGAGATCACAAGCAGGCAGAGAGGCAGGCAGAGACAGAGAGAAACAGGCTCCCCTCAGAGCAGAGAGCCTGATCCCAGGGCCCTGAGACCATGACCTGAGCTGAAGGCAGAGGCTTAACCAACTGAGCCACCCAGGTGCCCCTACACCAAAGCCTTTTTGCCACCACACATCCCAGGGTCCCACTCCAGGCTTATTAAAAGGAGTATCTGGGGTGCCTTGATCTCAGCTCAAGACTCTTGATCTCAGTTCAAATTTTAATCTCAGGGTCATGAGTTCAAGCCCCACTTTGGGCCCTATGTTGGGCATGAGCCTACTTAAAAAAAAAAAAAAAAATTTCCCATGGTGTGGTCCTTGGATGTGTATCTTTGATTCTGATGCAGTGGTCCCTAACCATTGTTATACAATGGCTTGTCAATAAAGTGAGGTTATTATGAGCATGGGTTTTAAAAAATGCTTTGTCATTGGTTCTGATCCATTTCTTATCTGTGAATTAGGCCAATTGATTCCCTCTCCCCTTACCCTCTTCTTGGGTCAAGAGTAAAATCTGTGTGATCAGTTTAAAGCTTGTTTGATTTGCAAGCCTCGTTTTGAGAAAAGATAAACAGTATTAATTAGTATTAGGGATCTGCAACCGTAATGCTGGGCAGGTTTGGACAGATCAGGGGTTGGCTGGTGTCCTCTAGTGGTTGGAACGATTCAACAACTCCTTAGATCCTGTTGACCCAAGTGGGCTGCGGAATTAAAAAAAAAAAAAAAGTCTGTTTGCCTTGGACTTGCTGTTTGGATACCAGCTGTGTCTTGCTGGGGTGCCTCATCTCTCTAGCCAGAGTATTTTTCTTTTTTTTTTTCTTTTAAGATTTTATTTATTTATTTGACAGACAAAGATCACAAGTAGGCAGAGAAGCAGGCAGAGAAAGAGGAGGAAGCAGGCTCCCCGCTTCGGGGCAGAGAGCCCCGATATGGGGCTTGATCCCAGGACCCTGGGATCACGACCTGAGTTGAAGGCGGAGACTTTAACCCACTGAGCCACCCAGGCGCCTCTGGCCAGAGTATTTTTCTGTATAAATTGGAAGGGGCGAACAAGGATGTTAGTGAACAACAGGCGATCAGCACGTACAAAGGGCTGGCTTCCCAAGGAGATGGGTCATGTGTAAAGTGTAGGCAAGGGGGCAGGTACACCCAGCATGGAGCACCATCACAGCCCCACCATGCCACCCACCGAAATGGGAGCTCTCTTAGACGGGAACTCTGGCTTATTCATCTTCGTGTTCCTAACATCTGGCACTGCGCCTGACATGGAGAAAGTCTTCAAATAAATATTGAAAGAAGGGAGGGCAAAAGGAAGAAAGGCAGGTTTGTGAACTTGCTTCTCTTTGCTCAGGAGGTGGAAGGTCAAGATTAAGTCTTGCAAAGTGAAGCTTAGTCCCCTGCACAACTCCCATCAGATACATGACCTAGGCTGGGGGGGGGGGTAGTGCACAGCTGCTGAAGGGCCCACGCTGCTCTGCCCGGAAGAGGAATCAGCACCTGGATCCTGACACCGAGGCTTGGAACCCTTCTGAATGCTTTGCCTTCCGGCATCGGTGGGGTTTCTCCTGCCCCCTGACTTCTCAGGCAGTCCTCACTGTAGTGTTGGGCACAGCTCCTGGCTGAGCTCTCCTGCCATGAGACCTGGGCTCTGGTTCCCGCTCTCCACTCCTCTGCCGGGCTGGAACTTGTCAGCCTCCAGGATCGCACATGCCAATGACTTATAAACGTTGGTCTGTCGCTCCTTCTCCCTTTTGCGTGCGTGTGCGTTACACACACACACCCCTGTCGGTTCTGTTTCTCTGAACCCTGACCAATGCTCCCAGAAACGTGTTAGCGGCTGGGTATGGTGGGAAACAGACCTGAGAGGCTTGGCCGCCTGCGAAAGCCCCTTGCAGTGAGGACTTACAGGTCCGAGGATAGCCCAGTGCTGGTGGATGGTGGTGGCTGGGGGGGCAGGGTGTGGGCAGGAGGGACCCCAAGGAGGATGTGGGTTGGGGTAGGCTGGGGAAGAGTGGCATGAGGCTGAGGGAATATGTGAGGCAGGGCACAGAGGAGCCACGGGGAGGGTGAGCAAGCCGGAGAGATCTCCCTGCCCCGCCCCTCTCAGTTTGGGGTCACTTCCCTTAATATATCGTCCTCGCAGCATGTGCTTGTGTCGTGATGCATAATCACGCAGCTACCTTACAGTTACTGAGTGATGACTTGGTGACTAACGTGTGATCTGAGCGTAGAGTGAGCTGGAGGAGTTTGCTACCGGTGATGGGGAGAACAGTGAGGGGCTCTTGCCAGAACCCGTGAGAGAAATGACGAGCTGCCAGTGGCGTGACTGGGGGGGTTGCTGGGGCAGGGACAGAAGGGCGGATGTCGAGGAGGAGGGTCTGTGGGCTGCAGGGTCCTGACCATCTCTGCCAGGTTTATCATGATTTCCCTGGGACTTAGTGTGGCCTCTGGCACACAGTAGGGGCTCCATCACTTTGGTTACAGACTGAAGGGCCCCTGCCTGGCACGCAGTGGTGCTCCCTGCAGACTGGCCCAGCACCCACGGGAGCGTGTGGATTTGTCACACTTCCAAGCTTGTACCCCAACTGAGTCCTGGCCTCCAGCACCCCACTTCGAGGGGTGAGACCTCCGGCTGCCTCCTGTACCCTGTGGTATGTCCTGAAGACTGTGGTGCGAGCCACCAGACCATGTGCACACAGTGGGCGTCCTTCTTCTGTGCGTCACAGTTTGGGGAAACTCCTCCTTTCCCTTCCTAGCACAGCGAAAGCCCCATTCTCTTCGGGCACGCAGGCCGAGAGTTCTGCCCTTCCCCAGACTCGGGCCTGCTGAGAAGCCCTGTCTGGGCTGTCGTATGTCCCGGGAACGGGGCTAGGCACTTTACATGTATTCTTTGATTTAATGGTTTCAGTTCTTGGAAGTGTGACAATCCTCATTTTCCGGGGAAGACACTCAGGAGGGGAAAGAACAATGACTTGCCCACAGTCACCTGGCTCGTAAGGGGTAGCGGGGGGAGGGCTGTGCTGCAGGCTTCGCACCCTCCTTTCAGTGCCAGAGGGTCTCATCCTGGCTGCCCACCCGAATTGCCTGTGGTACTTTATCATGACCCAGGCCCGTTACTACATCGGAAGATCTGAGCCCAGGACCCAGGCGTATTTTTCAGAGCTTTCCAGGTATTGGCAGTGTGCATCCAAGGTTGAGAAGTCCTGCTCGTCAGGCCTCCTCTGACGCAGCTCCCCGCTTCCAGAGTCTTGTTCCATCACTCCCTGGCTGTCCCAAACTCAGGATGCTCAACACAGCTTACTGCCCTTCCCCCCTAAATTTGCACCTCTTCTCATAGCCTCGCTTAAAAAAAAAAAAAAAAGTAACAGAAAGAAACCTGCTGTTGAGCCGCTCATTCTCTCCTGTCCCACAACTCCCCTACCACAGGGTCATGAGGGGACCACCTTCTCTTGGCCCCACAATTCCACTTCCAGACCACCGTAACTGTGACCCAGAAGCTCAGTGTGTGTGTGTGTTGTGTGTGTGTGTGTGTTTTCACTTCTTTACCTCTGTGGTGCTCTCTCTCCACTCTGCCTCAGCCACCAACAGCAGCTGCTCTGCCTTGGGTCCCGTTATCCCTGGGGACTATTCCAAGTGCCTCTGTGACCCTCCAGTCTCTCCTAGGCCTTCCAACTCTCTCCTTCCACATCCCACAAAGATTTAATGAGCACCTGCTATGCTCTAGGGACTCAGCAAGGCTCTGAGATGTGGCCATGGGCAGGCCAAGGAGACACTTGGTCCCTTCTCGCTTAGAACCCGGACCAGCTTCAGGAGAACAAGCAAACAAGGACTTCATGGTGCTCGGAGGCAGGTGCTGTGAAGAAACATCCTGCTTCCCATCCCATGCTCATCACCGTTCTGGTCTCCCCTGTGTTCTCCAGGCATGAGGAGCCCCTGCTTATCCCTATTTGTGTCCCACCTTACGTCATTCAAGTCCTCTCTTACCAGCTCTCCCAGCTTCTGGCCCCTTGCTTCGGCATCCCGGCAAGCATGGAGTCACATCTGCTTCACATCTACTGTTCAGCAGGGCTCCTGAGTCATTTGGGTACTCACAAAGCAGCATGAATGGGTGTCCTCCCCCAAACCCCACTTTGAAGACATCCAGCCCCAAATGGACCCTTAGTGGTGCCCGCACATGTGTCCTAGTCTCCTCGGTTGTAATTCCAGACTCTCTCAACCCTCTCCTCTGGAGAGGTCTCTGTGTCTTACTTCACAAAGAAAGTAGTTACTGCTAAGGCGAACTCTCTACCCCTCCTCTCTACCCACACCCCTCCAGGATTACATTCCTTCTTACCTCCTCCCCACCCCTGCAAGAAGGAGCCGGTCCTCCTCTCAGGGGCTAGCTTCTCTTTCCTTGCCGCTCACCTGGCCCCTGCTTTCTGGATCCCATTAACCTCCTGCCTCTAAGACCTTGCTCCATGGGTCACCCCTTCTTTTTCCGTGTCATCCATCTCCATTCCCTAGCTCCTTCCCCCTGGCGTAGAAACCTACCCAAAATGTCCATGTCCTGAAACAAACAGCAACAGTAAAAATTCGCCTGCCTCTGTTTTTTTTTCTAGCTCTCTTTCTCTCAGTTCTTAGCTAAGCACCTAGCAAGAATGGGCTCCACTCTCTGTCTCTTCTTCCTTCTCACTTGTAACCAGCCGCTGTCCCCTGAAACCCAGCTTCTATATTCACTGCCCCGGTAAAACCGTCCTGTGCGTCTCCATGCTCAAACCGAGTGGACATTTGACTACTTCCGGCATTTGGTGCAGGTGTCACCCTCCTTCTTGAAGCTCCCTCCTCACTTGGTTTTTGTGACCCTGCTCTCCTGGTCTTCCTGTGATTTCTGAACTCTCCTCAATCTCCTCTATGGGGTTTTTCTTTCTACCTCTGCCTGTCCTTTCAATATGAATGTTCCCTGGATTCTGTCCCCAGCTACGTAGGTCTTTCCCTTAGCCTTCCTACTCAGCTTGAGTGACTGCACTCACAACCATGTTTTCAACTGTACCCACAGATTCAGCAGGCAAAAATCTCTCTCTTCCTCTAAAGAAGTTTCTCCTGAACCCCTGCCCTGTCTCTCCACCTAGATGCCCCTTGGGCAGATCAGTTACACTCAGCATTTCGGGACGGGACCATCATGTTCTGCAGCACGTCTGAATGCATGCCAGTCTTCCTGTCTTCTGTTTCACGTGTCCAGGGATTGCCAGCACACGCAGCTGCCTGGACAGTTTGGAGCGTTGTTGTAGGGCCTCATTTCCCCACTTCCCAAGCACTCTCCATGATTTTTCTTAAATCTCTTCACCTCTGCTCTTCAACTACCCCTCACCCTCCAGTCCCCCATCCCACTGCCAAGACCTTGTTCAGATGCAATGGCCTTATATTAAGCATTTCTGCTCCCATTCTCTCTCCCTCTATGCCGACCTCCAAAAAGGGTCTAGAAAGATCTTTTAAACAAAATTATTCTTTTTTTTTAAATTTTTTTAATAAATTTATTTATTTGTCAGAGAGAGGGAGAGAGAGAGAGAGTGAGCACAGGCAGACAGAGTGGCGGGCAGAGGCAGAGGGAGAAGCAGGCTCCCCGCCGAGCAAGGAGCCCGATGTGGGACTCGATTCCAGGACGCTGGGATCATGACCTGAGCCGAAGGCAGCTGCTTAACCAACTGAGCCACCCAGGCGTCCCTAAACAAAATTATTCTTGAAGTATAATTGACATCCAGTGGCATGCTAGTTTCAGGTGTACAACATAGTGATTTGGCAATTCTGTACATAACTCGGTGCTCACCACACGAAGCATAGTCACCGTCTGTCACCACACAGTGTTATCGACATGTTCCCTGTGCCGCACTGCTCATCTCTGTGATTCTGTTTTATAACTAGAAATTTGTATCTCTGAATCCCCTTCACCTATTTCACCCGTCCTCCTACCCACTTCCTCTCTGGCAACCACCAGTTTGTTCTCTGTATTTAAGAGTGTTTATTTTTGTTTGTTTTTCAGATTCCACATATAAGCGAAACATGATACTTACCTTCCTCTGTCTTGTTTCACTTAGCATTACCCTCCAGGTTCTTCTATGTTGTTGCGAATGATGAGATTTCGTTTTTTATGACTGATATTCTAGTGTGTGTGTGTGTGTGTGTGTGTGTGTGTGTGTGTGTATCTCCATCTCCCACCAGCAGCGCCTGGGGTTTCCTTTTTCTCTACATCCTCACCAGCACTTGTGTTTAATACTAGCCATTCTGATTAAAGTAAAGTGACAGCTCACCGTGCTTTTGATTTACATTTCCCGAATGATTAGTGGTGTGTAGTATCTTTTCATGGTCTGTTGGCCATCCTGTATATCTTCTTTGCAAAAATGTCTATTTGGGTCCTCTGCCCATTTTTTTAATTGGATTGTTGTTTTTCTTTGGTGTTGGGTTGTATGAGTTCTTTACATATTTTGGACATTAACCTCTTACCAGATACATTATTTGCAAATATCTTCTCCCATTCAGTAAGTTGCCTTTTAGTCTTGTTGATAGTTTCCTTTGCTGTGCAGAAGCTTTTTATTTTGGTGTAGTCCTCATAGTTCATTTTTGCTTTTGTTTCCCTTACATAAGGAGACCTATCCACAAATATGTTGCTAAGACCAATGTCCAAGAGATTACTGCCTATGTTTTCTTTTAGGAATTTACGGTTTCAGTTCTCACATTTAAGTGGTCTTTAATCCATTTTGAGTTTATTTTTGTAAATTGTGTGAGAAAGTGGTCATTCTTCTGCATGTAGCTGTCCAATTTTCCCAGCACCACTATTGCACATAATGTATTGTTCTCATTTTATATTCTTGCCTCCTTTGTCAAAGATTAGATGCATAGGTTTATTTCTGGGTTCTCTACTCTGATCCCTTGAGCTATATCTATTTTTGTGTCAGTACCATATAGTATTTAAAAATACAGTGCTGTAGTTATGTCTTGAAATTTGGGATTGTGATACTTCCAGCTTTGTTCTTCTCTCTCAAGGACATCATAGTGGATTGACAACTCTATACATATGTCAGTGATCACCATGATGAGTGGAATCATCACCAGTCACCATACAGATTTGGTTATTTGAAGTCCTTTTTTTTTTAAAAGATCCCTCCCCCTTTTTTTTTGGTCTTTTTAAAAATTTATTTATTTGACTGAGAGAGAGAGATCACAAGTAGGCAGACAGGCAGGCAGAGAGAGAGATGGAAGGAGGCTCCCTGCTGAGCAGAGAGCCTGATGCGGGGCTCGATCCTGAGATCATGACGTGAGCCAAAGGCAGAGACTCACCCACGAGCCCCCAGGTGCCCCTCTTTGAAGTCTTTTGTGGTTCCATACAATTTTTAGTATTATTCTTTCCAGTTCTTTGGAAAATGCTATTGTTATTTTGATAGTGACTGCGCTGAACCTATAGATTGCTTTGAGTAGTATGGACATTTTAACAATATGAATTCTTACAATCCATGAGCATGGTATATCTTTCCATTTGTTTGTAACACCTTCAATTTCTTTAATCAGTGTTTTATAACTTTCAGAGCATAGGTTTTTCACCTCCTTCTTTAAACTTATTCCTAGGTATTCTATTCTTTTGGTACAATTGTAAATGGGATTATCTTCCTAATTTGTCTTTATGTTACTTCATTATTAGTGTATAGAAACACTACCAATTTCTGGGTATTAAGTTTGTATCCTGCAACTTTACTGAATTCATTTATCAGCTCTAATAATTTTTTGGTTGAGCCTTTAGGATTTTCTATATGTAATGTCATGTTATCTGCAAATAGAGACACTTTTGCTTTTTCCACCAATCTGGATGCCTTAATTTCTTTTTCTTATCTGACTGCTATGGCTAGGATTTCTAGTACTATGTTGAATAAAAGTGGTAAAAGTGGACATCTTTGTCTTTTTTAGACAACTTTGTCTTTTCGACATCTTTGTCTACTTTTAGAGGAAAAGCTTTCAGTTTTTCACTATTGAGTATGATGTTAGCTGTGGTATTTTCATACATGGCTTTTTTGTTATGTTGAAGTATGTTCCCTCTAAACCCACTTTGTTGAGAGTTTATCATGAATTGATGTTGTATTTTGTCAGATGCTTTTTCTGCATTTATTGAGATGATCATATGGTTTTTACTTGCTGATCTAATGTATCATATTGACTGATTTGCAAATATTGAACTATCTTTGAATCCCTGGAATAAATCCCACTTGATCATGGTGAAT
This sequence comes from Mellivora capensis, assembly GCA_004024625.1. Lineage (NCBI taxonomy): Eukaryota > Metazoa > Chordata > Mammalia > Carnivora > Mustelidae > Mellivora > Mellivora capensis. The sequence goes on along the minus strand of PISX010026935.1, from coordinate 12,594 downwards.
TAGCCTTTTCTTTTTCTTTTTCTTTTTTGAGAGAGAGAGAGAGAGAGCAAGTTGGGGGTGGGGAGAAGGGCAGAGGGACAGGGAGAGAGAGACTCTTAAGCAGGCTCCATGCCCAGCTCCATCTCACAACCCTGAGATCATGACCTGAGCCAAAATCAGGAGTTAGACACTTAACTGACTGAGCCACCCAGGTGCCCAGGGGATGATTCTTTTAATGTATTGCTGAATTTGGTTTGTTAATAACTTGTTGAGGATTTTTACATCTACTTTCATCAGCGATATTGGCCTGTAGTTTTGTTTATTTGTGGTGTCTTTGTCTGGTTTTGGTATGAGAGTAATGTTGCCCTTGGGAATGAATTTGGAAGTTTTCCCAGAAAGATCTTTCTGTCCCACAAATCAGGTAATGATGCTTTCCTCGACAGAATTTACTGATGGCTCCCAATTGGCTCTAGGACAAAGCCTAAAAATCCCCTGTACCGAAGGCCTTCACAGAAGCCCTGCTGAGCTGCTCCCAGTCCCCCAGTCTGTGCTCCAGCAACACTGACCTGGTTGTCATGCTCTTTACTGGGAACACCCCTCCCTTCTCTTTCCCTTGACCAAATGCTTTTTCTTCCATAAGAACTGCTCAGACATGCCTCCTGAGATGCACCAAAGAGATAGATGGCATACCTCTCCCACTTCCCTTTCATCCTACCTCCAGTATAGTAATTATCCTATAGTATCATCACTCATTTGTAAGTCTGATAAACTCCAGATAGTGCCTCTGCTTCTATTCATATCCTCAGTTTCCAGCGCATTTCCTTCTCTGGTGCTCAGTAGATATTCGCTTGGATTATCTTGATCTCCAAACTCCCTGATAGCTGTTCCTTCTTTTTCTGTTACAAACACAGCGACCAAGATTGGCTGTCTCACATCAGAGATCTGTTTTTCTCCCTTTTCCTTTTTTTGTCACTTAGGTTCCTTTCCTCCAATCTTTCTGTTGAGAGAAAACTCTCTTATCTCATGGCATATCTTGAATTTTTCTTCATTCTGTATCTTAGCTTGTCCTATGAAAATAGACTCTGAAACCCTCTGGCCAGGCCCCAGCTCTGGTGGTGGGTCAGAGGATGAACCTGCCACCAGGATTGTGCAGTTTCTGGCCTAGCTTTGCCCTCCTTATTGGCTTCTTCCCAGCTGATAAGCCTTTTGTTTGCCAGTGTTAACTCTTGTGCTACTTCCTGTTCTTGGTTTCAAGTTCCTTCTTCAGATAAATACCAGGAAGAATAGGAGGATGGATGTTTTCCACTAAGAACTAAATTATAAAATCATGGTGTCCTTCCTTTTGGTGGTGTGACACCCACAGGGAGAGAAGTTAGATGTGCAACGGGCCTATCCTGGCTTTCATGCTCATGTCCTGGACTTTTCTCCAGAGGTCAGTGTCCTCCCTCCCATATACCATCATGCCCCAGTTTTCACAAGACTCTTTTTTTTTTAAGATTTTATTTATTTATTTATTTTAGAGGGAGGGAGCGTATGAGTGGGGGGAGGAGCAAAGGGAGGTGCAAGAATCCCAAGCAGACTCCATGCTGAGCTCAGATGCTGACATAGACCTCGATCTCGCCACCCTGAGATCACGACCTGAGCCAAAGCTAAGAGTCAGATGCTCAACCGACTACACTGCCCAGGTACTACCAGACTCTTACTTTTTAATCTCTGTCAGTTAGTGGCAAATTTTCTGATCTCCAAATTGGGACTCTTGACATAGGTTTTTTTTATTTGTGAATTTATTTGCTCAAAAGGCCTTAAGAAACATGACAATAATATTGCATTTAAGTGATCTCTATACCAATTTTACTGAAAAATGATAAAATGACACTAATTTGGAATCATTCCAGAAAATATGAAATGCAAGTTGCTAGGCCAAGTGAAGCAGAAAAATAAGATGAAAAAAAGGACAAAATTGTGTGTTCTGTTTTAGCCAGGATTTTAGCAAGAGATTTTATAAAGTTTAATTCAGCCAAAGCTGCTTTGGTGTCAGTTAAGTATGTTGGTATTTCAATTACCATTGAAAATTATTGTTCAAATATATTAGAAAAAGAGAAATGACAAAGGGCATGGAAGAGATCACATACAGTAACAGTCATTGACCATCAGTGTTTGGAAAGTGAGGGCAAAGGTGGTGTTAGGGGTTGAATTGTGTCCTCAGAAAAGATTTGTTGAAGTCCTGATCCCTCAGTCCTAACATTATTCGGAAATACAGTCATTGCAGATGTAATTAGTTAAGATGAGGATCCTATGCCAGATATAGAGATAGAGATATTTCTATATTAAATTTGTATTTAAGCTTAATCTTATTTTTTGCCTCAAAAATTTAGGTAACAATTCTGAAATTAAAGTAATTATTTTTAAGTGCTCAAAAATTTTTAAAAAGTTAAGAAAAGAAGAAATAAGAGCTATTAAAAATTCAACATAGGGGTGCCTGGGTGGCTCAGTGGGTTAAAGCCTCTGCCTTCAGCTCAGGTCATGATCTCAGGGTTCTGGGATTGAGCCCCGCATCAGGCTCTCTGCTCAGCAGGGAGCCTGCTTCCTGCCTGCCTCTCTGCCTACTTGTGATCATTCTCTCTGTCAAATAAATAAAATATTTTTAAAAATTCAACATAGACAAGAGTTAAGAATGTGTACAAGTTCCTCTACATCCAAGTAAATTGGTTTAATGTTTATATTTTGCTCACTTCAAAAAAAAAAAAAAGATGAGAGTCCTAATCCAATATGACTGTTGTTTTATAAGATGATGGGGCACCTGGGTGACTCAGTTGGTTAAGCAGCCCACCCGTGGTTTCAGCTCGGGTCACGATCTCAGGGTTGGGAGATCGAGCCCCTGCTCAGTGGGGAGTCTGCTTAAGGATCCTCTTTCCTTCCGTCCCTCCCTCTTGCTCTCCCTCTCTGAGATAAATAAATCTTTAAAAAATTTTTATATATAGATAGATATTTATATATAGACAAGGATCTATATATAAAGATGATGTAAGGACACAGAGAGGACACCATGTAATACAGGCAGACTGGAGTTCCGCAGCCTTGAGCAAAGTCATGCCAAGGACTGCCGGCAGGACTAGAGGCCAAGAGAAAGGCATGGGACAGATTAGAGCCGATACTTTGACTTCGGACTTCTAGGCTCCAGAACTGTGAAAGAACACATTTCTGTTGTCTTACCCAGGTTATGGTATTCATTACAGCAGTCCTGGGGAGGACTGGAGCTGATGAAGACAGAAAATGCCCAAGGCTACATGTGGCTTCTAATAAGGGTGACACATGGGCTCATTTTTGGCCTTGCTGGCAGCAGTGTCCCCTTCGCATTTCGGCGGGTTCGGCCACCACACACTCCCTTTCAGGGAGGCATTTGTAATAACTATTGCAGGAGAGCTCAAGTCTGGATCGGGGACAAATGAATTGTTCATTAACTACGGTCAGTTCATACAAAACATGACTGGTCTTTGACCAGGTGATGTCCCACTGTATTCTGGTGCCTTTTATTTACAAAGGGATGGAGCGGATATCGGTTGATTTTAGGTAAATGCATTGAAAACTGATTTGCCAAAATTTGATTTTGTGGAAATAAAACTTTACCTGATGATGAATTCATTGAATTTGCCACATTTGCTGATTTACTAAATTTATCATTCGATTTGAATGGGAATGACTTTCATAGCAAAATGGTTTTTTGTTTGTTTTTTTTTAAACAGCAAACTGTTTTCTAGAAAGATTTAGTTAACTGGTTTTCAGTTTTGTCAGGTCTGTCTCACAGTATTGAAGTAAGATTCAATTTCCAGAAAGCTAACAATCATAGATCATTATAGCCCTCTTATGAATAAATATATTTAGGATTTGGTAAAGCGTATTTTATCACTAGAAACCTCGATTTCAGGGTTTTATATGGAAACTTTTCTGTTAGATTTCGGCTTGACTAACTTTTTTTGAAGCAGTTTTAGGACCATTCCTCACATTTCTTAACTACTCTATAATCCTCATGGGGCACCTGGGTGGCTCAGTGGGTTAAAGCCTCTGCCTTTGGCTCAGGTCATGATCCCAGGGTCCTGGGATCGAGCCTTGCGTCAGGCTCTCTGCTCGGCAGGGAGCCTGCTTCCCTTTCTCTCTGCCTGCCTCTCTGCCTATCTCTGTCTGTGAAATAAATAAATAAAATCTTTAAAAGAAAAAAAAAACTACTCTATAATCTTCATTGGTAATTTCTAGGTAGTAAGAGCCAAATTTTAGTATATTATATGATTTTTCTTGTTGTTTCCTGGCTTATTTTTTATTCTACCCATATTTCAACTTAGTATATTATATGATTTTTCCTGTTGTTTCCTGGCTTATTTTTTATTCTACCCATATTTCAACTTAAAAAAATTATTTTACCATTTTACTTCTTCATTCACACTTTTGTACTTTTGGTGTGGATATTTTAAATGTGAGGCATTCATCAAACAGGCCTCGTTTTGTAGTAATACCTTGGGGTATCACCACTCTGAAAGGTTTTGCCTATTTGCCTTGAAGCTTTCTGTAAACCACAACCAAATCTATATATCCCTGTTGCTCCCTGTTAGAAACCAAAATGTTAGCATTTTAAAGAAATGAAGCATCTATCAAAATACAAAAAAATATATAGCTGTTTGTAAAGTCAAGAATAAATTGTGGTACTTCTGATAGTTTTACCAACTTTTAAGTCTGTTTTGCAGTTTGACGATAATTAAGAAGTTTTGTTGTCACTTAAAAAGTGGATGTTTCACCACATCCACTTTGTAGCCTGCTTACTGCATGTCAATTCGTGTGTCTCTCACATGGTAGATTCTGAGACTCTTTTTCTTTTGCATAAACTAGAAACCAGCTACTCATTCGATGACCTATTTTAACCAATCTGTGAATCCGGGAATATCAAAACGTGATGGATTAAACTAAAAACATGTTACTGCAAGAGAAAAATCCAACTTGTCATTTATAAAGTCCTGGGTACTTGAGAAAGCGTCAGCATTTGTAGTTTGAGATATAGAGGGGATTCTTGTTCCCCAGAGCGTATCTCAATCCAGAAATCCCTGGAATATATTGAATTCTGAGTGGGCCATGGCTAGGGAGAAACTAAAACTCAACTAGAAACCAAAACCCAATTCAGATGTGGGGAGCGGAGGTGGGAGTTTTTGATGGCAAAGTCATCCTGTCCTACACATCTTTTGATGGGGGGTGGTAGGGAATGCTCGCTGTTAGCTGGCCATCCTCTCTGCGGGTAGGGTATAGGCTGGGTTCTGGCCAAAGGACTGATGTCACTTGAGAGGTCCCATCTGTAGGCCTGGCCCATAAACCTTCCCCTGCCACTCCTTCCACGTTCGCCTTCGACTGGCTCCAGTGGAGACAAGTCCCAGGTGGAGGACGTGGAGCCATGAGATGGAAGGAAGCCTGGTCCCTGCAGGGAGGGCATCCCTTGGAGAGCTGCGTGCCTGCTGATCAAGGACACTTTTTAAAATTTCGATTTCCCTGAGCAAGGAGTAGAGTTCTCCTGTGTCAAGTCAACAGCCCTTGGCGATCATCTACTACAACAGCTAGCCTTCCTGATCATAACATAAAGATTATAGAAACCATCGATTTTAAAACTTGGTCATTTGGTAATGACCTTTTATGGGACTCCTTTGCTTGTCTTCAATAGTAAACTAATAGCCTTTACTGAATGTTTTTTTCCAGGGGCTGTTGAGACATGGACACAGACTGACCTGTCTCGTGGTCACCACAGCCCTGTGAGGTAGGTAGTGTTTATTTATTTATTTATTTATTTTTCCTCAGTGGAGACCGAGGTGGAGATGTGTAAGTAGCTGGCCATGGTCACAGTCACGCAGCTAATAAATGGCAGAGCTGGAATTCAAACCCCGGGCAGCCTGGTTCTGTAATAGACTCTCTTCATTGCTCTCGAGGGACCAAAACTTCACAGGAGACTCGGGCAGTTCTGTTTGACAGGAAGAGCATTCCAGAACTCTGGAAACCCAGTCTTGGGCCACTGAGTTAAGAGGTTTCAGTTGTACAGCTTAACACCCTCAGATGCCTGGTCCCAGCCCTGAAGGGCCTGGGGCACATGGGTCCCTTCTCCCCGAAGCCTGTAGGGTTTTGTGCATTTGTCAGTCCTTAAAGAGGACCAAGAAACAGGCCGAAATGGTGTCCTGCAGGCTCTGGCAGCAGCGTCCCATCCCACACTCTTTACCCTTTGTCACGCTTCCCTTCTGGTGATGGGCCTAAAGCTGGGGGGCTCTGGGTGACCTTTCACGTGTCATTCGAACCCACTTACAGTGCTGTGGACGTGTGTGGACTTGAGGAGGATCGTTCAACCCACGCCTCCGTCGGTTTGGCTAGCGGGGATGGAGGGTCCCCCCGGCACTGTGCCTCCAGCAGCCGCTTCAGGAAGTCATGGCGAGGTCAAGCTGCCCGCAGCAGTGGCATCAAGGAGCTCTTCAATGAACAAACTAAGAGCTCAGCCAGACACACTGCCTTCAGCGGCCTTGACCTGTGAGAAATTTCGCTCTGACTCGCGTCGTGTCTCGATGGTTCCAGCTGAGATGGCTTCCTAGGCCTCAGATTTGATTTGGGGGCCACTCGTGCTAAAGCCCCTGTCCAGACCCCACGTGAGTGATCAGGGTGTCGAGAAGCGTTCCAGAGCATGTGGGAGCGAGCGCGGCCTGGAAGTGTTGAAACGCTCCAAAAGCAAGTGTAGCCTGTTCCAGGCAGACCGAACTTGCTAGACTTGAATGCTGCCCAGTGGCTCAATTGTGATTCTGCCAAGGAAAGTGGTCGTTGGAGGCCATCAGGGGAAGGTGTGTCAGAGATCCATCACTTACCTGATTCTTGCAGGAGGGACGGATTACTGACAACACAAGAGGCCAGGGCATTCTTATCTCTTCCCAGGGAAGCTCTGGGTGGCTGCCAGCCGAGTGGGGTGACTGAGCCACACACCTGACCTATCGCACCACCCCGCGGCAGTCCGTCCCCAGCGCTCTCCTCATGTGGGCGGCGCTGCCTTCCCACAGCGAACGGGAGTGTCGTCATCCAACTGCTGATTTTCTAATGCTGCTGGAATAAATCTCTGCAACGGAGTGGCCTCAGACAGCACAAGTTAGTTCTCTGGAAATCAGAAGTCCAGAATCACTTTCCCTGGCCTCTGTGAGTTGCAGACAGGTCTGGTTCCTTCTGAGTGCTCCAGGGAGAATCTTCCTTGCCTTTCCCAGCTTCTAGTGGCCCTGTGTCCTTGTGACTTGAGGGTTCTTCCTGTACCTTTACCATGAGCGTGGAGCCTTCTCCGCTCTGGAGCCAGATGTCCCTGTGTCTTCCTCTTGGAAGGGCCCTTGTGATTGCATGTAGGGCACCCCTCCCCCCGCCCCGGCTAATTCCGGATAATCTCCCCACCTCAAATTCCTTCACCTAAACACCAGCAAAGTCCCCTTTGTGTAGGAAGTGATACCGACAAGTTCTGGGAATTGCAACACAGATAACCCTGGGGACCATTGTCCGGCCTCTCACCGCGGGTCCAGGCGTGCAGCCCACTGCCAACACAGACTCGGTGCGTTCTGAACTATTCCTGAGAACGTGCGAGGGCAGGAGAAGGCCGGGCCGGGGTTTGGGGGGATGAATCATCCACTCTAGGTGAGAGCACATCTCTCAGTGCTGGTGCCATCACTCCGACAACACACACACTCATGCATTTCTCATTCTTTGTCTCTGGAAAGTCTGCCTCAATGGTTACAATCCAGGTCAGCTTCTTTCTTTGAGTAGAAAGAGCAGGATCTCTAGCCAGCATAAGTGGGGGGGGAAGGCAGGGGAGAAGCAGCCGGTGCCTCAGGGCTCCATCCCAGGACCCTGAGATCATGACCAGAGCTGAAGGTAGACATTTCCCTGACTGAGCCACCCAGGCGCCCCTCAACTTCCCTTTAAATTTGTTTTTACTCCCAAAGTATTTCTTCAATGCCTGCCAAGAGTTTAGCCCTGGAATTGAAGGCAACACAGGAGACTTTGAGAAATGTCATTTTTTGTGGGTTTTTTTTTAACCTTTCCTCAGAAGCTGACAAAAGGGAAGGAAACAGCCAGGCACTAGCCTTGCACAATGGAAGGGTCTGTGCTCCCCCATCATGGTTAATCCTTTGGCACATCCTGTGAGGCAAATATTCCCTTTAAGGAATGAGAAGCCCAAGACAGAGGGAAGTCAAGTAACTTTGCCAAAACCACATGTCTACCTGGTGGCAGAGTCAGAATGCAGCATTGCTCAAATGAGCTGGGGAGAGGCATGCTGCATGCCAGCAGAGAGATCCAGATCTGGGTGGGGACGGGAGCTGTCCCCTGGAGGAACAAGTCCTGGCTCTATGACTTTGGACGATTCACTTAATGTTTCTGGTGTCCTCAGACAAAATGCAGGCAGCTGGAGACAATCCTGTCAGCTGGGCAGATGAACCATTTCCAGCTGGGTGTGGGACTTGAGCAGGTCTGGGAGAGAGGTGACAGTTTGAAGGCAGAGGGAAGCAGTGACAAAAAACAGGGAGCAAGTCAAGGCTTGCAGGCACTCAACACTTCCTATGTACGAGACACCATACTGGGGCCCCGGGACCCCACAGAGAGTGCAACAGATCAAAGTCTTTGCCCTCAGGCAGCTTGCACGCTGGAGGGGAGACAGGGACAACGTGGGGGTTGGAGGTGGTGAATTTTACTGAAAAAGCAAGCAAATGAGGGGACCAGGGGCGGGATGGCCCTCTAGATCATAGGGTGGTCAGGGAAGACCTCCTGCAAGATGACATTTGAGCAGACTTGAGGGAGACGGGGGAGTGAGTCAGGCTGGTCCCAGCAGGCAGGCATGCTGAGCGGAGGAGCCGTCTGTGCACGGGTACTGAGGCAGGAAGGGGACTACCAGGTTCCGGGACCAGCAAGGGGACCAGCAGTGAGGTTGGAAGGGGGTTGGGGAGCAGCACAGTAGAAAGACATGAGGCTGGTAAAGTTGACCTCGCTTCAGTATGCCAACACTAGGGGAGAAAATTTAGTGGTATCGTAATTCTTTGTGTTCAGTAACACCAGTAGAAAATTCTTAAATGGAATGTTTTGGTACTTGACCCAAGATTCAGGAAGACGGGACCTTTGTCCCTGGTCAGGCTCTGTATCTGAGAAATCAGTAGCCTCCCCAGAGTTGTCCTTTCCTTTTCTTGGGGACCAGCTCTCTCTTCTCTCTCAAGGACATCTGGGGTCTGCTTATGACGGGGGCATGCACAGAGCAATGACTTTAAACATTCATCACAGTTTTGTGTTGTCTTCTATGCCTTTAGTGAATACTGACATGGAAACCTGTCTCTCTTCCACTGGATGGGCGGGGTCACGAATACCTTGTTTCTTTGCTCTCGTTGGGATATTCTGATCTTGCAGTAAGCTAGCTGTGTGATCTGGATCCCATCTCTTAAGTCAGGCTCGGTGTGTTTCCTTCATCTGGAGGTGGCTGGGTGCAGACTAGAACATCTGTAAAGTCCCTTTTCATCCCCAAAGCCCATGTTCTATGCTCTCTGGCAAGCAACATTCCTTCCCTAGGCTTATCTCCTCTCAGAGGTCAACTCAGCAATTACCCCCTCCCCTTTCATGCTGTGTGTAAGACATGAATAGTTCATAAATGGGATGGCAAAATGGGACTGGAGGACCTTTTGGCCAGTTCCCTTGCACATAATTAGTGCTCACATACCAGAAAGGTTACCAGGACAGATTCTAATTTTCTAGCACCTTCAGCCTCTCAAGCCCCTAAGAGCTCTGAATGATAGTCACCTGTATTTATGCAGCTTTACAGCAGAAAGGAAACTTTGAGGTCTGTAGTTAACCGTCTTCGTTGGTCAGCTCCAGAGACTGAGTGGCTTGCTTGATGGGCGCGACCCATGGGGCAGAGCAGGGACCAGAATCCTGTCCTGCCCCTGCTGGCCCTTCCCCTCAACCTCTTGTTACCACTATTTGGCCAAATGCTAACCCTGCCCCTCATTTAAGGGATGCTTGAAATTACTTTGGGGGATAATGATAACATATTTTGAAAGTAAGAGTTTAGTTTTTAGAGATATACTCGTGGACCCAGTGCAATTGAAAGAGGGAGTGAGGCCAGTTCCCCTAGAGATGCCAGATTTTAAAAATGTAGCGAAGGTCTGATATACAGCCTCTACCTTCAGTGGCACTATTTACAAACCCTGAGAAATTAATGAAGACAAATGAGAGACTTAAAAGAATATCCTTAACCTCAAAGGGCGCAAAGTTTTCCTTTGGCCGGATGAAATAGTTGTGGGGATCTGTGTGCAGCAAGGTGACTGTAGTTAACAATACTGTGTTGTGTACTTGAGATTTGCTAAGAGAGCAGTCTTGGATTAAGTCTTTTCACCACACACACACACACACACACACACTCAAAAAGAAAAGGTAGTTATGTGGAGGCAATGGATATATTAATTAGCTTGATTTCAGTGGTCATTTCACAATGTATATGTATATCTTAACATATACAATGGTTCTAAGTCCATCATACATGGATAAAGCTGTTAAAAAAAAAAGAATATTCTGTATCCCTTGTTGTTGTAGTTTATCCCTTTCACCACTAGGTGTCTCCCTGGCTAGCAAACAGCAGCCAGAATGGGGCTTCCCTGCACATCCTTTGTGGAGTGACTGTGGGTAAAAGGCCAGGGTCCCCTACAAATCCCATGATTTCCTGCCCCAGGAGGAGGTGCAAAAAGAGGGGGGGGGCTGTCTTCTGAAGGGGCCTTGTGTTCTGGCAGATCCATCCGTTTAATTCAGGAAGAGTCCTCACTGAGCTGAAGACGCTGGCTGTAATTAGAATGAACAGATTACATGCGAAAGGAACACTGTCCAAACCTCATTTCCACCACAGGAAACGAATGTGGTCCAGAATAGATCCGGAGTATGACTGAACGGCAGGAGGAGCCTCTGGAGAGAGGGCGAGTTGGTGTCTGCCCAGTTAGGAGCTGCCCAGGCCCCACACTTGGGTCCCTCGTCGGGCCAGATCAAGGCCTTTACAGATGAGACAGAGTAACAGAATGGCATGTATTTTGGGATGGGTCCTGCCTAAACCATCCAAAGCCATTTTTCTCAGTTAATGCCAAGTCTCTAGGGAAGATTCAACCCAAACTTAATAGTTGGTCAGTTGGCTGGATCACCAGGGTCCTAGATGTTTCTGCTTCATATGTGGACTTAGTGGGCACGTACAAGGCACCTGGTAACCAACAGATGATACCCCAGATAGGAAGAAACTGCATTCAGCCAATCAGAATGCCATTTCCAGTGAAACCTACTCCCTGAGTGTTCCTGCCCAGCCAGCACGTCCCCCCACCCCACCCCCACTACCCCTAAACTGTGACAGGTTCCCCAAGGACAGTTAGCCACACCACCACTGTTATATATCAAAGGACACATTCTAGAACGCTTGCTTTGCCAGTATAGTAGTTGGGAGTCTGGGCTTTGGGCCTTGGGCACCAGACTTGGCTTCTCTGAGGCTCAGTATGCTGTAGGACCTGGTTTCCTATAAGATGTAACGGTACTCCTGTCTTCCCAGACTCGTGGTGAGGATCCGGTGAGATGATGTAGGAAGTGCCTGGCACAGCGTCTCATACCTGGTACAGAAGCTTAGTGACTGGGATCTTGTGTTCAGGGGCTCTTTCTCCTCCCCGGTCTCAGCCATAATGGGACTGGTCAGATCAGCACGGACAGAACTGATTTTCCAGGCCAAGCCCTGAATGTCTTCCACACTCTATTAGATGGCATGCCCCGGGCATGAGTTTCCTGCCCACCCCCCAGGAGCTCAGAGTCTGGTGGGAGACACACACACACACACACACACACACACACACGAAACATGATATAAGGCTCTGAGAGATGTGGCTGTTAGGGGGCCTTGGGAGAGCTTTATTGGAGGGCCTCCAAGAATGAGGGAGTTGAGCAGAGGGGTAAGGGCTAGGGGTGAACCTTGCGCGTGACCAGGACCTGAAGCCCAGCTCAGGGGGGCTGGCACACGGAGAGCATGCGGGTGGTAGGAGAAGGGGTGCCAAGTTAACATGGAGGTCAGAGGCTCAAGGGTATTGTCGGCTCCTCTGGAGAGCTTGAATTCTGTCTTTTGAAAACCTCCTGATCGGTCTCAGGAGGACTCTCGGGCAGAGAAGGAGGAGCCTGGAGACAGAAGGCCAGTGGATAGGTTGTTGCAGGAATCTGGGTGGGCAGGAGCAAGCCTGAATAGGCCAGGGTAGCGACTGACCGGTGTTTCTGACCCAGCGCCCACGGGCGTGGGGATCAGTTGGCCAGGGAAGAAGGAGGGCAAGGAAGTGGACTCTGAGTTTCCCAGCTCTCAGGATGCCATGAAGGTTTCTGCAGGAGAGAAGAGGCCAGAGGGGAGGCTATGAGCTGGAGATGCACACAGATGACCGAAGTGGGGTGTCCGGGGTCCTGTGGAGGCAGAGACACGGAGGCTGTTGGAGACCCGGGCCTTGTCGAAGCTCTCATAATACACAAGATCAGTTGAATCTCTCAGACCTTTTAAAAGACAAGTGAGCTATTTCAAGTGTGAGCTGTTCACCA
>PISX010026934.1:0-23721 GCA_004024625.1 Mellivora capensis | reverse complement strand
TTAAAGTCCCCTACTATTATTGTATTATTGTTGATGTGTTCCTTTTTGTTAATTAATTGGTTTATACAATTGGCTGCTCCCATGTTAGGGGGATAGATATTTAAAATTGTTAGATCTTCTTGTCGGATAGACCCTTTAAGTATGATATAGTGTCCTTCCTCATCTCTTATTATAGTCTTTGGCTTAATTTATCTGATATGAAGATTGCCACCCCAGCTTTCTTTTGATGTCCACTAGCATGGTAAATTGTTTTCCACCCCCTCACTTTAAATATGAAGGTGTCTTTGGGTCTAAAATGAGTTTCTTGTAGACAGCATATCAATGGGTCTTTTTTTTTTTATCCATTCTGATACCTTGTGTCTCTTGATTAGGGCATTCAGCCCATTTACATTCAGGGTAACTATTGAAAGATAGGGATTTAGTGCCACTGTATTGCCTGTAAGGTGACTGTTACTGTATATTGTCTCTGTTCCTTTCTCGTCTGGTACTTTTAGTCTCTTTCTTTGCTTAGAGGACCTTTTTCAATATTTCCTGTCGGGCTGGTTTGGTGTTTGCAAATTCTTTAAATTTTTGTTTGTCCTAGAAGTTTTTTTTATCTCTCCTTCTATTTTCAATGACAGCCTAGCTGGATGTAGTATTCTTGGCTGCATATTTTTATCATTTAGTGCTCTGAATATATCATGCCAGTCCTTTCTGGCCTGCCAGGTCTCTGTGGATAGGTCTTCTGCCAATCTAATATTTCTACCATTGTATGTTACAGACCTCTTGTCCTGAGCTGCTTTCAGGATTTTCTCTTTGTCACTAAGACTTGTTAAGTTTTACTATTAGATGACAGGGTGTGGACCTATTTTTATTGATTTTGAGGAGAGTTCCCTGTGCATCCTGGATTTTGATGCTTGTTCCCTTTGCCAAATTAGGGAAATTCTCTACCTTAATTTGCTTCAATATACCCTCTGCCCCACTCTCTCTTTCTTCTTCTGGGATCCCAATTATTCTAGTATTGTTTCATCTTGTAGTATCTCTTACCTCTAGAATTCTCTCCTTGTGGTACAGTAGTTGTTCATTTCTCTTTTGCTCAGCTTCTTTATTCTCCATCATTTGGTCTTCTATATCACTAATTCTCTCTTCCGCCTCATTTATCCTAGAAGTAAGAGCCTCCATTTTTTATTGCACCTCATTGACAGCTTTTTAAAAAAATTTCAGCTTCGTTAGATTTTAGTTTTTCTATTTCTCCAGAAAGGGATTCATTTTCTCTAGAAAGGGATTTTTTAATATCTTCCATACTTTTTTTTGAGCCCAGCTAGCACCTTGATAATTGTCATTCTGAACTCTAGTTCTGACATATTACTAATGTCCATATTGATTATGTCCCTAGCTATAAGTACTTGTCTCTTCTGTGTGTGTGTGTGTGTGTGTGTGTGTGTAGTGAGTTTTTCCATCTTGTCATTTTATCCAGATAAGAATAGGTGAATGAGAGAACAAAATACTAAAAGGGTAGCAAGGACCCCAGAAAAATATACACTAACCAAATCAGAAGAGACCTCAACCCAGGAGAAGAAAAGGGGGAAAAAAGAAAAAATATATATATATTTTTTATATATGTATGCACATATATATAAAAAATATATATAATATATAAAATATATATATATATATATATGACTGGTAAATAGAATAGAGCCACACACTTGATTTGGGGTGTATTTTGGTCTGTTAGAAGAAACAACCTCCCAAAATTTATAGATGGAAAATCATATATATATATATATATACATATATATATATATATACATACATACACCCAGAAATAAGGGTGAACACAATGAAGGGATGGAATATGACTGTAAAGATAAAAATTCAAAAAGATTCTAAAAAAGGAATTGATAAGATAAGAAGTTGGTTGAAAAAAGAAAAAAAAGAGGAAAGAATGTGATCAGGGTGGAGACTAGAGCAAAGCCATGTGGTAGATTTAGGCTACATTTTGATCTATTAGAAGAAAGTGTATCCAAAAATTTTAAAGAAAAAAAACCTATATGTATACAAAAAATGAGGTTAAATTAAGTGAAGGAATAAAATATAACAATTAAAATTTAAAAAGATTTTTTTAAAAGGTATTGATGAGATAAAATAGTTAAAAAAACATTAAATTAGGGGCACGTGGGTGGCTCAGTGGGTTAAAACCTCTGTCTTCAGCTCAGGTCATGATCCCAGGGTCCTGGGATCGAGCCCCACATCAGGCTCTCTGCTCAGCAGGGAGCCTGCTTCCTCCTCTCTTTCTGCCCCTCTCTCTCTGCCTGCTTCTCTGCATACTTGTGATCTCCATCTGTCAAATAAATAATAAAATCTTTTAAAAAAGTTAAATTAGGAAAGAGGAAAAAATTAATGTAAGAGGAAAAAATGAAATTGAAAAAATTAACTTTGAAAGATTAAAGAGTCATGGGAAAAAAGCCATGAATTGCTTTCCCCTAGCTCTAGGGTTCAACAGTTCTCACTGATTAGTGAACTTGGTCTTGGCTGGATGTTCTTGGGATCTTCTGGGGGAGGGGCCTTTTGCAGTGATTCTCAATTGTCCTTGCCCAAGGCGGAATTGTACTGCCCTTGCCAGGGGCCAGACTAAGTAATCTGCTCAGGTTCGCTCTTGGGAGCTTTTGTTCCCTGAATGCTTTCTGTACAGTTTTGGATGATGGGAATGAAAATGGTGCCCTCCCAGTCTCCAGCCCTGTAGAGGCTGAGAACTTGAGGCCCCACTCCTTAGTGTGCCCTCAGAGAAAAGCAGTCAGTCCCTCCCCACTCCCTGATCTCTGGCCGTACTCCAACCTCACTCAGCCTGTGACCGAGCATTTCTGATTCTGGCACATGGCCCTGTCTGAAGTCTCCAAACCCAGCAGATTCCTGGATCCTGCACCACCCCTCCTGGAGGAGGAAGTAAGGGGTCTCTCTGGATCTGCACTTGTGGGGTCCCTGCTCAAAGAGCAGTGGCTCAACTGTGCCTTAGATCACAGTTTATGGTAACCCCATTCTGAAAGCTCCCTCCTTGGCTCTGTCTCTGTAGTTGGTTTTCCCACTCGAAACCTGGGAGCTCTGCCACACTCAGACACCCCTGATCTTTCTGTGACCCCGCAGGACCTGAGACCACACTGTCCCCACGAGGGCTCCACCGCTGCTTAGCCTCTGGAGCAATGTCCCTCAGTGGAGCCGACTTCTAAAAGTTCTGATTTTGTGCTCCACTGCTCCACTGCTTGCTGGGAGCCGGCCCCTCCCCCTGCAGTCTATTTTCCCATCACTTCGTATTCACTTCTCCTCACGTCCTACTTTAAGTGGTCAATTTTCTGTTCCTAGAATTGCTGCTCTTCTTCTCTTCTACTCCTGTTGAGTTTGTAGGTGTTCAGGATGGTTTGATAACTACCTAGTTGAACTCCTGGGACCTGATGTCATTTCAGTCTGCTACTCCTCCACCATCTTGCTTCTCCCTGAGTTGTAGAATTTCTTTATATATTTTGGATACTATCCCTTTATCACATATGTCATTTGCAAATATCTTCCCCCGTTCAGTAAGTTGTCTTTTAGTTTTGCTAATTGTTTCTTTTGGTGTGCAGAAGTTGTTGTGGTTTTTTTTAATGTAGTTCCAATAGTTTATTTTGCTTATGTTTCCCTTACCTCAAGAGACATTTCTAGAAAAATGTTGCTATGACTGATGTCTCTCTTTCTAGTATTTTGATGCCTGTGCTCTCTTCTAGGATTTTTATGGTTTCAGGTCTACATTTAGGTCCTAAATCCACTTTGAGTTTATTTTTCTGTATGGTGTAAGAAAGTAGTACATTTGCATTCTTTCACATGTAGCTGTGTGGTTTTCAAAAAAACTATTTGTTGAAGAGACTGTTGTGTGCATTTAAATGAAGAGAAAACAGGGCTTGGAACATAGTAGGCCCTCAGTACATAACAATCAACTCCGTTGTCCCCTCTCTTCCCTCCCTTTCCCTTATAGTGTGATAGAGTATTTATTTTATTTCCTACCTTTCCATTCTTTTTTTTTTTTAAGTTCCTCAAAGAAACAGGATTTTAATGGCATCTGTAAAAAAAAAATAATAAATTCAGGATGTTAAATTCCCAAATTTTTGAGGAGTCTCTTCTAGTCTTACACCTTTGGTAATATTGCCTTAGATTAGCAAAGGATACTTACTTAAAGGAAGTACAGAATACAATTTTCTTAATTCGGTGCTATGGATCAGGAACATCTTTTTACTCTGGAGACTGGAGAATTTATTTCCTATAATTGAGGGTATAGAGATTTAAGGAAGGACCAAGAGTGGCTGGCTAGATCTCTCTGCCCTCCCTTGTCTCCTGCTCTCATATCTCCCTGCTGTGGTCAACCCCAGAGGTGCAACAGACCCCTCACTCTAAATTGGTTCCAGTGATGAAGTGTGAGAAATGTGAAGTGTGAGAAGTGAGCAATATCATCTTAGTGATGACACACATGTACCAAGAGGATATGAAAAAGTATATATCTCACATGATAAGTCTTTCCAAGGAGAGCAGGGCAACCTCCCAAGCAACAATGAAATGGCTTGAGATCAAGGAGGGGAGAATGGTTATGGCTTTTAGTGTGGTTAGGGGGCCCCTGAAAACAGAGTTCAAATTTCATTGACAGCAGCCATAACTTGCAGTTCAGTGTTCCCCTGCACATTCACCTCCTATGAGAATTAGAACCTTCAACCTTGCAGAGTCTGGAATTGTTGGGATGAAAAGTATATAATGCTACAATGGGTCTTTAAGAATGATATGTGATATAGTGAGTACTGTGAAGTGTTTAAGACTGATGATTCACAAACCTGTACCCCTGGGGCAAATAATACATTATATTGTTAGTAAAAATATTTTTTTTTAAAAGAATGATGGTTAAGTGGGGCTACTTTTGCTTTTGCTCTTCATTCCCAGGCACACATATTTTTTTTTCCTTTTAAGGACACAGTGACATGACTTAAATTCCCTGACTTAAAAAAGCCCCATCTTACCAATTACCTTGGACCACTCCTGGTAGCACCTGTGTTAGTTTGGGTCCTTAACATAGCAGATGCTAAAATGGGATTAGATATGTAAAAGGATTAATGTGGAGGACACCTGTTAAGGATAAAAGAGGAGAGCACAGAAGGAAGCAGAGAGCACCTTTAGACCCTGATGCAGGTCTGACACATACAAAAGGAAGAAAGATGGACAGAAAGAGCCTTAGCCCTCAGTGCAATGCTCTAGTGCCCCTTCCTAGTCATTCATGGGCTAAGTATAGCCTGGCAAAAGTGTGGTCTTGGCATGAACATGGTGTAGAATCCAAAGCTGTGGCAGCTGGAGGCAGCAGTCAACTGTGCTCCCTACAGTATGTGGTCTTGAAGGGCGATTGGAGCAGTGCACCTCCATGGCTACCACAGACAATGGGATGTATTTTCAGGGTCTGGATTTGGGGTACTGAAACTACATCATACAAGCCTTCAATAGTTAAATTTAAATATCCAGCACCTAACACAAGTAGAAATCCAATAAATTTTGTTTGAGATGAATTTCCCAGGAGCATAGGATATACATATTAAAGAGACTGCAAATGTGAATGCCAAGCTGGGGAATTTGAACTTGATTTCCGTCTTTGGAGGCAATGAAGTTTTTGAGCAGCAGTATGATGCTATAAGTAGTCATGCATATCTTGCTGTTCAGCATCAAATGAGATGGTATGGGTTTTATAGCTAATTTTATAGAAATAGTCACCAAGGTAATTACAATCCCAAAGTGCTGATTTATCATCAACAAGTACATATTGAGTATATGTGTCAGGTTCTGTGCTAAGTGCCAATTTCGTTCACTTACAATGATCAAAACTATCATGCAATGCTAAATGCTTAGGTTTTATTAACATGGTATCTTACTGTTTAACTTAGCAGCATTCCAGTGAGGGAAATATTGTGGTCCTCAATTTACAAATGAGGAAATTGGGGTTTTGAATATGTAAATAACTTACTCAAATTGAGCCTTTGCTCAAAAGACATCATTCATTCATTCATTCATTCAGCAAAATGTTTTTTGTGTATGTACAGAGCTGGTGATGGAGGCAGAAATCAGACCATATAGGGCTCAGAAGGCCAGCCTCAGGATTTTAACCCAGGAATAAGAGAAGCAGGGAAGTGATATGATGAGATTTGTTTTTAAAAACCCCACTGCCCCACTGTGTCATCAATGAACAGAAGGAACACTGGGCAGGGTGGGAAATATCTGTTTTGAACAGACCAGCCAGGATATTTTGAAGGGATTCAGGTGAGAGGGCAGCATAGTGGTTGAAGGGGAATAGAAAAAACTGTGAGGTATTTAATATTTAAGAGACCAAATTTTTCAGCAATTAGTGATTGGTTACAGGATGAGGGAGATGGGGGTATTAAAAATAATTAACAGATTCTGGCAAGAGCAACTGAGTAGAATATGATGTCACTTGCTGAGATCAAGGGCACAGATGAAGGACTTGAGGTGGGAGGGAATATTGGATTCAGTTAACCCCTTAGTCCCAGCTTGATTAAAGTCACTGGGGTATTGATCCCAAGGCTACTCAAGATGATGGACTCATCTCCAGCTCAGCTTACTGGTCTCAGAAATACCTACTAAATTTTCATCTTCTCCAAAGTGCATCTAAAACATAGAACTGATTATCACTGTTGCTCAAAAAATATTTTTTATCTCCCTCTTTTCTTTTACAGAACAGAATCCAAAAATTTCCCAGCCTACCACTGTTGTTTCCAGAGTGTTCTCTGCCCTCTCAGCTCTTTCCTGTTGGGCCGCAGGTTGTTCTCTTCATAGTCTCACTGGTTGTCATATCTTTCCCTTGCTCCTAAGAGGCAAGGAAACATTTTGTGCATCCTGATCTTTAGCATGGACCTCTGCACATCCAAGCATAGTAGGTCAGTATTTTCCAGAACACCACACTTTTGTTTTTCCTTCTTTCTCACTTCTCCTACTTAGTCATTTTGCTGATTTCTCTCCATTGCCCAACCTCGTAAAGATGAAGTGGCCCCAGTCCTTTGACCTCTTCTTGTAACTGTCCTCACTCCCATGGTGACCTCACCAATTTACACACAGATGACTCCAAATCAATATCCTTGGCCAGACATTTTCCCTGAACTTCAAACTTGTATGTCTACATATCTATTCAACATTTTCACTTGGAGACTAAAAATTATCTCAAATTTATAGATCCACAACTCAATTCCAATTTACCCCTTCAAATCTGTTTCATCTGCTGTCTTCCCAAATTTATAATGCATTAATTCCTAAATCATAAAATCTAACTTACCTCCCCTTTTTCTGTTATACCCCACATCCAATCTGTCATGAAATTTTGTGGGCTCTAAATTCAAAATATATTTAGGATTCATTTTCTGCTACCTCTACTCCTATCACCTTGGTTCAAACCACCATAGTCTCTCACCTAAATTAGTGCCTGGTTTTGTCCTTGACGTTTTTCTTAG
Source organism: Mellivora capensis (assembly GCA_004024625.1). Taxonomy (NCBI): domain Eukaryota; kingdom Metazoa; phylum Chordata; class Mammalia; order Carnivora; family Mustelidae; genus Mellivora; species Mellivora capensis. Next base: position 16,225 of record PISX010026934.1, on the reverse strand, counting down.
TTAGGGTCGGCTGGGTTGCCATAACAAATGGACCCCCAAATCTCAGTGGCTTAAAGAACAGCACCTTGACTTCTTTCTTATGCAATAGTCAAAGGCCAATTTCAAGTCTTTAAAGCCTCTTGCCAATGCACATTTAGTTCTCTGGCCAATGGCAACTCTGTTCTTTCCTCATCAGATGACCATATCTGCATTCCAAGTTGATTAGTAAATGCCACTTCCACTGACAACTCTACACTGAGGAAGAAGGAGGATGGATTTGGGTCACTTGCCAGCCATCTCTGCCGTACTCCCTAGACATCATTTTCAAAATAGCAGCCAGACTTTTGAACAAGACTCAGATAAGTCATTCCTCTACTCACAGTCTTCTAGGGGCTCCCCATACCTCATCTCCTCTCTACCTTCCACCTCACTCTCTCCACTTGAACCACAACAACTTGGTGTTCCTCAAACATGATAGCAAAGTGCCCATTGTAGGCCCTCTTCTTCCATATGCCTTCCAAACTTACTCCCTCACCACCTCCAAGCCTTTGCTCAAATGCCATCTTACAATAAGACCTATATTTTTCTTCCCCATTTAAAATTGTGACTCCCCACCCTGCCTACTCACATGCCTGTACGCTTTTCCCTGATTTTTCTTTTCTGTCATTTATCACCTTTAAATATTCTACACAATTTACTTATTTAGTGTTTATTGTCTGTCTTGCTTGATAAATATAACTTCTCTTTTATTTACTATTTTTTCCCAGTACTTAGAATAATGTCTGGCCCCATAATAGGTGTTCAATAAGTATTTGTTGAATGACAGAACCAAGAGCAAGGCCCAATCCTTATTGATGGTGATAGCTTAAATTCCATCTCCTGATTAGGAACTACTACCTCTCAAATGTATCTGCCAAATCACACAAAGGGAATCAGGAAAAGGAGCACTAATAGACTGGTAGAATTCTATCCTCATTATAACAACAATAATCAATACATAAACAATAAACAATACATAATATAATGTATATGTCTGTTACTAGTGACAAGTAGTGTCACCTTCATTGGGATTGGGGCACATTATGTAATAAATAGGGACATCATCCCTGGTTCAGAGCATCATTTACCTTTCTTTTGACTCCTATTCCCTGTGACCACCACCTCCTCCCTCAATAAATTAATTACTGTGGCTAATCTAAGTGATTGCTACTGAATTCTTACCAAAGATAATGAAAAACCCTCCTGGTTATTACAGTCTGAAACAGCTGAGATCACAACATCCAGGCAGCACATACCAGCTCAGAAATAAGCCAGATTTACTAAGCCTGTTGCCAGGTGAAGGATATAGTGCACTTTCTTGCTGTAATTTATATTTCCCCAGAGTTGCTTCATAGTTTAGGCAATGAGCTAACAGTCACAGAAAAAAAAAAAAAGGGATGTGTCAAGGCCTAAAGTTAATCTTAGGTTTTCCCTTTGTCTAATTGGCCCAGCCCTCTGTAGTTGCTCCTGAGACCTGCTTTAAGCTCCCCTAAGCTGGGAGAAGTGCCTACAAGCTGTCACAATATCCACTGTCTTGTTCTCTCTGGCTGGAGAGCTTTGACAGTTGCCAAATTCACAAATTTATTGTCTGAGTCAAGTCTTCAGTGAACACACGTTATTTTCAGAGACAGTGGCTCCTGTAGATATAAAGTAAAAAAGAATAACATAATTAATTTATTCATTTATTCAGCAAATATTGATTGAACATTCACTATGTGCCAAGCCCTGAACATGGGGCATTCAATGATGATCAAAACGGAATAGTATCTTCCCATGGCTTGAAATTTAGTGAAAGATACTGACAAGTAAACAGACAATTACTTTTGAGTAATAAAAGCTGTCACCAGAGATGCTATGCATAAGAGAAACACTCAGCCAGAATTTGTTATATCAGAGATAGACTTTGGGGATCAAGGAAAACATCATGAAATAACCCTACCTCGAAGAACTGATGTAATATAAATACTTACACATTGAGAAAACATGGTTTCAGATTAAGAAGAGTGGTTTTTACATTTTTTGGTAAGCTTTTGTGCTTGTTTCTGACAGAGGACTCTCCTTAAAAAAGTTAGTAAGATTAGGTTAAGTATGCTGAATTCAACCTGATTTCCAAAAGATGTATCTGTGTTACTGCCCTCATTTCTTTCTTGTTTCTGTTTGGCTTCCAGTCCCAATTTTTTTCTTTCTCTCTCCACTTTTTTTCCATAATAATTTCAATTTAGAGGACAAGTATCCTGAGAAAGAGTGAGCTGCAGTTTCATGACCTATTGGTCCTATTTCTACTGTAAATACTCTGAACTGGGTGTTTACCCTCTGGTGTTCATCACTGATCCAAGCTCTCCTAGTATAGTACATTAGGTTATGAAAATGGTTCCCAAAAGAAAATATGTTCAGTCCCCCTTTCTCCAAGATTTAATCTTATTGTTCAAATAACAAGAAAGAAAAGACTGAGTAAGACAATTTGGGGGAAGTTACAAACTAACAAGCATCAATTTGGTAGTAAAAACAAAAACCCTTCATCCCTAAAGGCACACATTACAGGCTATGATTTCTAAAAGTTTAGTTATTATTATTTTAGGTAACATTGTCATAAAGGAATCTCTGCAAGAGTGTCAAAATTCAGGGCGCCTGGGTGGCACAGTGGGTTAAGCTGCTGCCTTCAGCTCAGGTCATGATCTCAGGGTCCTGGGATCAAGTCCTGCATCGGTCTCTCTGCTCAGCAGGGAGCCTGCTTCTCTCTCTCTGCCTGCCTGTCTGCCTACTTGTGATCTCTCTGTCAAATAACTAAATAAAATCTTTAAAAAAAATAAAAAAATAAAACTTTAAGAGTGTCAAAATTCTTCTCTCTAAAGTTAAATTTTGTAAAGAGGTCTCCCTTTTCCAAGTTGTCTACAGAATCGCCATCTGGTGAATCCCAGACACTCAGGATAAGCCTGGCTGACCATTACACCTGTACTTGAAAATATCGTCCATAAACCTGGCTTCTAGAAAGTTCTTCTGCCTTTGAAATTATTACTGAATCTTTCTTTTATTCATTAACAACTATTTAATAAGCATCTACTTTGTGGCAAGGCCCTTTTTGAAAGACAAACAGAACTGAGTATTTACTAGCCAATTGCATCTTTTCTTAGAGGGAGAAATATCAAATGAATAGTATAAATAAATATTTAAAATAATTTTAATTATTTTTAATTTAAAGTTAATAAAATTAATATGAATATATTAACATATTTATTAATATATTTTGATTATATAAGTATATATTTAAATTAAATGAAATATATATTTAATTATATAATATTATACATAATAATTATATACTATAATTAAAATATGATATATTTATTAATATAATATTAATATAAATAATGAATAAAATTAAAAATTAATAATAAGTATAATAAATAAATAAATATCAGATATAGCCTCTGGCTGACAGTAAGGGACATTCTGGTTCATACCAAAAACAACTACGCAAGACTAATCTAATCTCTAAATTTTAATTTTTAAGTTGATCAATACAATGCATAATCATTGTTTTAAATCAAATAACATTAAAAGACATATTAAAAATCAACAGTCTCCTGTTCTACTCTATACCCACCAATCCCATTCCCTAGAGACATTTTCAACTTAATTTGCTGTCTCATTAGCATTTACCTCTAAAATAACATGCTTATAATTACAGTGACATATACCAAGTTTGTAAATCAATTCCAGTTTATGCTTGTTGTCTTAGCATAATTATTACCAACGGTCTCCTTTACTCTCAAAAGTGTCTTAATGTGATAAATTATACTACTCTACTTAAATGAATCATCGTGATTTGTTGCTAAAATACAGGGCTAGGGATTTATAAACTTCCATTATGGTAGTTGAGCTCTCTTATACCCTCTGCTTTCCCTTGAATTCATCCTCCCAATTGAGCTATAATATTTTGGGTCAAATTCTATAATCAATATTCACCCTATTTTGGCTACGTATTACTTGATGTAACCCAAGTACTTCACTGTGATGTTTTCTTTCTCATATAACTTTTTGTTTTTTCTGGAGTTAATAATTGCCTCTTTTAAAGATTAAATTTTTGTGCACCTTTATTTTTCCCAGATGCTTTAATAAAGCTGTGAAATGCATAAGCAACAATTCTTCCAAATGCTCAAACATGTCAGATGATTTTTCCCTTGGTTTCATTGTTTCTAGAACCCTCTGTCCTTCTGCTCCAACCCCATGTGCTCTCTGGACATGTTGTCCTGGGACTTCTCTTCAAATTCTAAAAAAATTATTTTTTTCCTTACATTTAAAAACCCAGCTGAACAATCAAAGTGTAAAGGTAGAATAAATACATTCAAGGAATCAACAAATATGCTTTAGCCAGCTACTGGAACAATGACTTCAGAAGGTGAAATATGTGAAGAAAGAAGCATAGCATGCTGGTACCCTAATTAATAAAATCTCTGAATTTTTTGTTTCTTCCCAAGGAAGCATATGTGGTACTTGCTACACTCTCCAAAAATGACACAATTAAACACATTGGAACAAAAGAAAAATATAGGGAGATCCATCTTTGTTTTAATCATGAGCTAAAACCACAACTCCTTAGTAGTTGTGGAAATTTGCTTGAAATTTAGACTATGACAAGAACAAACATTTAAACAAAAAAACAAATTTACTTGGCAAGGATTGTAGGAATGAAGGTATGTCATCCATCAACACTATTTGGTGATTCATGGATTTAAAAAATTCACTGAATATATAAAGTTGAGCTATGACTTAGCAAGAGATTTTGTTCTGATGTAATGATGCTAATTTTAAACTTTAAACAGCTTGAAAAGTGAGATGAATGTCTGAAATGAAAATCTCAACTGATTCAAAGATAAAGAATATAAAATCAGTACTTCTGGGAAGGAGCCACATTAGCCTTCCTCTCTGCAGACCAACTTCCATTCCAAGAATAATTTTCATCTCTGTCAAAAGCAGATAAGCTCTTTCTATTAATACTCCTACCTCAACCAACTCATTGTGGTTATCCTTTTCCTAAAGTTTTCTATAGAAATGGTACAAGGAAAAAAGCTATTGACTTTCTGCTACCCTATCCAAATTTTTTCATTCATGGAATAATCATTCATTGAGAATCCATATTTCTTGAAGTTCACATTTAACTTTTTTCCCCCTCCTCTTAAATGTATTTAAGTTTTTACTATGTTATTTGTTATTTGTCTTCTCTTTCTTTATATACTTTCTGGAGATATCCCGAGAGTGACAATAGAATTTTCTTTTATGACTCTTTTCTTTTCCTTCTGTAGTCGTGTTTCACCATAGACATGGTGGACACAGAGGGATGTACATACCCCTTTATTATTCATTGTGTCCAGATGTGTGGTTTAATTGCATTATCAGTATGCACTATATCAAGAATAGCTTTTATATCAAATATAATAATGTAGATAGTAATCTACGAAAGGATCACATAGCCATGAATTCATGATAACCCTCAAAATAGTTGGAACAAGTATTATTATTCTCTGAGGAAAGCAACTGGGGCCTCGAATATTAAGAGTTTTAAAAAATCCAAGGTGTTGTCTTATAGATATATTCCAATCTATTTTAACTACTTTAGTTTGAAAATTCCTAAAGAGCAGGAGTTTTATCATTGCAATTATTTATCTACTATATATTTATATCATTCAAACATCAATTATTTATAATTATATTATAATTTTTTCTAATATTTGTATATGAAGCTAAAAAAATCTTCAATGTCTCAGTGGTTGGTGAGAAAGAAAACGAAGTTACTCAAAGGCAACTGATTTAATTGAGGAGGAGCTGAATGACTCAAAATGGGTAGTTGCAAAATAGACTTCTCCTACATTATATGATAAAGAAAGGGAAAAAAAGAAAAAAGAAAAGATACTCATAATAACAATTGCAAAAAGGACATATAAAGCTGTATTTTTTAAAAGACACCCAAACAGAGCAGGAAAGTATGTTTTTTAACATCTGTACTATGAAGATAAGCCACTTGGGGGAAAAGAGTAGATCATAAAAAACTTAAAACATATCTGATGAATCAAAGTCAATAATTTCAGCAATGTAGCTAGTTCCTGAGGCAATGGATAAAGTCTAACTATTTAAAAAAGCTTATCCAATTGGATGATGGGCGCAGGTAAGTCACCTTGGCATGCACACTGGTCTTTTATCTCAAGCCCTGAACCAGAGATTATTAACTTCTCATAATGCTAGAGATCTTGAGAAGTAAACCTAAAAAAGAATAAAAAATAAATAAAGACAAGTAAGAAAGAAATCTATAGGGTCTGGGTGGCTCAGTTGGTTAAGCAACTGCCTTCAGCTCAGGTCATGATCCCAGAGTCCTGGGACTGAGTCCTGCATTGGCCTCCCGGCTCCACAGGGAGTCTGCTTCTTCCTCTGACCTTCTTCCCTCTCATGCTGTCTCTCTCTCAAATAAATAAATAAAATATTTAAAAATAGAAATCTACATATACTGTACAAATACTTTTGTAACAAAGTGTGCTAATCAGTGTTATAATTATTGTAATATTATTTTTATTTTTCTGTTTTTCAATGTGTTTAGAACATTTAAGAAAATCTAGTATTTTAGACTTGTGGCTTCAGAGGAAAGAAAAAATGTTAAGTTTAGCATCAATATTACATACAGAAATTTAGTTTGTTAAATATATGAAATTTTAATTTATAAGTTATTTTAGTAATGTATGAATATTTGGAGTTTTATTAATTGTCTAACAGTTTATAAATTGGATTTTAGACAAAGTACAAATGGTTAGCATTCTTTTCCTCACGCAGGAGTCCTTTGGGCATTAAGCAAGTTGTTAACAATGATGAAATACTATAAAGTGAGAAAACACAAACTGTTTTCCATATCTCCCTATCTCATGAGTAGCCAAAAAACTTAAGGTACTTCAATCACTGAAATGTGCAGATATCATGTACAACATTTAAAAATCAATGTCCCAAGGGAGAGTAGTGTATCCACATTGAACCATTATATTGAAGTGGGGAGATGGAGTTTTGGAATTCTAAGTCACAATTGCCATTAATTTTGTGGGTAGTCCATATTATAGAAATGTTCTCTTTAAGAAACCCTAGATTATACTGGTCTTTGATTTTTTTGCCTATCAACATGAAAACTTTAGGTCGTGGCAATTTGTATTTACAAACTAATTTTTTTTAAAAGTCTACCTTTTGGCTCCAAAGCAGTTGATCTAGAAAAATAATAGTGCAAAGCTCAAAGGACCTAACGATTCTCAGGGTGAATGTGAAGAATCCTGTGGCCTTATGAGACTTTTTGTTTGTTATACTTTGCTTGATGACAGAAAACGAAGGAAACTCCGTCCAATGAGTTTGAGACATGAAAATTAGAAAAATCTAGTTTGTGCCAATAGTTTTGGAAGACAAGCAAGAGTGAAAATATGAGGATACTTAAAAATTATTCACATCTGAAAACAGAAAAAGAAATAATAGGTTGCCCATAAATTACAAGTGGCTAATAACACAGTACATAATATAAGCAAATATACCATATCAATGCAAAATTGTCATCCTCCATATTTAAGAACAATGATTTTTTTTCTAAAAATAAAATCTGAAAGTTTTGCCGTTGGTACTTGAAGTCATTGCTGGAATAGTTATAGTGGCTGCCCACAATCTGTGACTAACATAGGAAAGAAGGCCAGTGCAAGTGTATTCAGCACATTCAAACAAACAAACAATCAAACAAAAACACAAACAAACAAAAAACATCCACATACACCCTAAGGTTTGCACATACACTTTAAAGAAATAAAGAAAAGGGGGTGCCTGGGTGGCTCACTGGGTTAAGCCTCACCTTCGGCTCAGGTCATGGGTCCTCGGATCGAGCCCCGCATCAGGCTCTCTCCCCAGTGGGGAGCCTGCTTCCCCCTCTCTCTCTGCCTACGTCTCTGCCTACTTGTGATTTCTCTCTGTCAAATCAATAAATAAAATATTTTTTTAAAAAAAGGAAAATAAAGAAAATTTTCAATATGGTACCAATATCACAAGCACCATACTGCTTTTTGACTATTTCTTTAGGCTATGTTCTTGATCTATATTTGAAGGTGAAATCTCGTAAAAAATATGGTGTCAGGGAGACAGGATGAATAGACGGATAGGTTGGAACAGGTGGTGGAGAAATGGAGATATACACTGTATTTAGGATGACCAACGTTGCCCTGGAGCCAGCTCGGATGAGGATCCAACGGCTGACATGTGGTGGATTAATCTTACTCATGCACCATGTAGCTAATATCACTCTGGGAGATTTCATTCAGGGCCAACTCCTATGACCTCTATTCCATTTTGGATCATTGTTATTAGATTTGGTTAAGTGTCTGCCTCTGGCTCAGGTCATGATCCCATGGTCCTGGGATGGAGCCCCACATCGGACTCCCTGCTCAGCAAGGAGCCTGCTTCTCCCTCTGCCCACTGCTCCCCCTGCTTGTGCATGCTCTCTCTGTCAAATGGATGAATAAAATCTTAAAAAAAAAAAAAGATTCATCTTTAGAGCAGTTCTTTGGGTCATACTACCCATGCTTCTCTATTTCTGGTTTTTCATTTTTTCATTTTTCATTTCTAGATCCATACAACACTACATTCTAAAATATTAATAAAGATAATAAAGATAATAAAGATAATTTCATTTTCACTAATGTCAGCTCTAAAGCAGTCATGAATTTTACTTTATAACTTTTTTCATTTTGAAACAATGTTTCTATTTTGTGACAACGGGTAACATTTGCATGTTTGTTCTCCAACCTCACCCCTACTGTTTGAGTCTTACAGGGGCATTTATATATTTTTAAAGGTTCACCATCAGTCCTTGCACTGAAATTTTTCTAGTCATGATTTGATTTCATGAAATTTATCCTCTAGCAAATTCCTCAAAAAATGGCTAAAAAAGAAAAAGGGCACATAATTCCCTAAAATTATGTAAATTGATTTTTCTATACGCTTGATATTTGTTTTTTTGTTTGTTTGTTTTTTTTAATTTTTTTTTTATTTATTTGTCAGAGAGAGAGGGAGAGAGAGAGCGCGAGCACAGGCAGAGTGGCAGGCAGAGGCAGAGTGAGAAGCAGGCTCCCTGCCGAGCAAGGAGCCCGATGTGGGACTCTATCCCAGGACCCTGGGATCATGACCTGAGCTGAAGGCAGTCGCTTAACCAACTGAGCCACCCAGGCGTCCCTATATGCTTGATATTTGAAGGACAGCTTAGCTGGATATAAAATACTTGCTTCACAATTCCTTTCACTAAGCTTTTAAAAACGTTTGTTTTATTGTTGCCTGGCTTTATATGTTGGTTTTGAAATGTCTGCTGTTGGTCTAATTCCTTTGTCTTTGTAAGTTATTTGATATTTCTGCCTAGAGACCTTGATGGTTTATACTTGTCTTTGAAATCTAATGAGTTTTACTAGAATATGTGTTAAGAGTTTAATCACTCTGAATTAATTTTTTCTGGTACCCAGTGAACTCTCTGAATGTATAGATATAAGTCTTTTTCATCTCTAAAGTGATCTTGAATTATACTTTAAAATATTATTTCTTTTGGGGCACTGGGGTGACTCAATCAGTAAAGCATCCAACTCCTGATTTCAGCTTAGGTCATGATCTCAGGGTCATGAGAATGAGCCTCATGTTGGGCTCTGTTCTCAGCAGGGAGTCTGCTTAGGATTCTCTCTCTCTTCCTCTGCTCCATTCCCTATTCCCTTGCTCTTGTGCTCTCTCATTCTCTAAAAAAAATTTTTTTAAACATTTTATTTATTTATTTATTTATTTGACAGAGAGAGATCACAGTAGACAGAGAGGCAGACAGAGAGAGAGAGAGAGGGAAGCAGGCTCCCTGCTGAGCAGAGAGCCCAATGCAGGACTCGATTCCAGGACCCTGAGATCATGACCTGAGCTGAAGGCAGCGGCTTAACCCACTGAGCCACCCAGGCGCCCCCCAATTTTTTTTTTTTAAATATTAGCTCTGCTTTATTGTTTTTTTTCTTCAGGGTCTCTGTTAACATGAAAATTATTCCCTTTTTGTCTGTCTTCCAAGTCTGATTCTCTCCCTCTGGTCCTTTTTACTGCTTTATTCAGGCCATTTTCATTCTCTCCAGGGTTTTCTCACTCTCTTTCAATACTAATTGTTGAATTGTTTGAGTCTATTCTCCCTTGGGCAACTTGTAATTTATTCTTCATTTTACCTTTTTCTTCTATCTTTTTTCCTAAATGCAATCAAGCTTTTCCTTTATTCTAATTTTTTTCATTTTATTTTTACTTTTTGTACTTCTAATTTAAAACAGTTTCTTGTATTTCCAAATCCTTGTATGAAGGTAGTCAGTTCTGCTTGATATGTGAACTTACAGTTTTCTTTACAGTTTTCTTCTTTATAGTTTCCTTCTTATTTTTGGTTTTCTTATCAGAGGAGAATTTGCCTCAGTTGATAGGCATGAAATTTCATTCCCTTGTTTTCACTATATCTCCCATCCAAGTACTAACCAGGCCCGACCCTGCTTAGCTTCCGAGATCAGACGAGATCGGGCGCGTTCAGGGTGGTATGGCCGTAGACAATATATCTCTATATGGACTTTACTTTCCATTTGTTCATATTTATGGTATTGGGGTGTTTTAGAGATTCTTGTCTTAATGGCATCATTTCTTTTCTTTTTTTTAAAGGGTTTTATCTATTTATTTGACAGAGAGAGAGTGAGAGAGAACAAGCAGAGGGAGCAGCAGAGGCAGAGGGAGAAGCAGCCTCCCTCCTGAGCAGAAAGCCCAATGCAAGGCTTGATCCCAGGATCCTGGGATCATTGTCTGAGCTGAAGGCAGACACTTAAACAACTAAGCCATCCAGGCATCTCTTAATGGCATAATTTCATACTGGTATATCAAAGCTCAGGTACTTTGACAGTTTTGGGGGTGTGTTTTTATGGGTAAGGAGGGCCGTGAGTCCTTTTATGTTTTTCCTTTATCTTGCAGAAACATAAGATTTCTCTTTTTTCTTTTTTTTCCCTCTTCCCTCTTGTACTTGCCAAAGGGCATTTTTTCCCTTCCTTTTTCATATTTCTTTTTTTTCCCCAGAGCTATGAGCTTCAAGGATTGCCATTTTAAATCCTGCCTGTACCTTTAAAGATTTTTTAAAAATTTATTTGACAGAAAGAGATCACAAGTAGGCAGAGAGGCAGGCAGTGGGAGTGGGGGAGGGGAGAAGGCTCTCTACTAAGCAGAGAGCCCGATGCAGGGCTTGATCCCAGAGAGGCTTTAACCCAACTGAGCCACCCAGGCGCCCCCTGTCTGTCACTTTAAATCACCATAGTTCAAGGTTCCTTCCCTAATTTCTCCATTTTTGAATAATGTATTGTTTCAGAAGGGCACCAGCCATTTGTTTTAATAAGGTATGGCAAGACACACAGATGCAGAAATGACTATCATGAAGGAAGACATTTTTTATATCCATGCTCAACCCTGGATGCTTTCTTTAGTATTTCCAGGCTTAGAGTGGACTTACTCTTTCTGGTGGTAGCATAATTCAGACTTGGGATTCTTCACTAATTTCCCTATTTTGCCTTCCTTGTACTTGTGAGTCTGCTTTTGCTCACCCAAGAGCCTTGTGGCAATAAGGTTGGGGTGGTAGTATGAGAAGCTGCATTCTGGGATTTGATTATTCTTTGTTTATTCATAGTTATTTTTGAAGCTTGGACATTGTCTATCTCCAGGTTGTGCTGAAATATGATTTGCATATAAATTTACTTTTTCTTTCTGATGTTTGTACTGTTTGAGGGAGGCTACATGAGGTGGCAGGTGGTGATGCTGACACCATTGTCTGAACCTAACAAGAGGATCATCAACTTCATTTTTGTTGAAAAGTATGGCAAACAGAGTTGCCTACTAGTTTGCTTTTTTTTTTCTCATTCTTACCTGCTACCAAAAACTTGATTTGCAGTGAAGGAAGTAAATACCTAATTGTGTTGTTGTTGTTGTTGTTGGGTACTTTTGTGTCTTATTCAACTTTTATGCTCCTGTAGCCAAGTGAAATTTAGTCAAAGAGATACAAATGGAAGTCTACTGGATGGGTTTTGCAGGAAGGTCTGTACCTCAGTAGAAATGGTTAGACTCACCTGAAAATGCCTTCTTCCCTTTTCCCTTTCCTCTTTTTAATTCCTGGAACTCAGACAAGATGTCTGGAGTGGCAGCAGCTATCTTATGACCATAGGATAAAAGCCAAAACCCAAGGATGATGAAACAGATAAATAGAAGAAGCCTGAGTATTTGAGGAACTGCATGAGCCCTGGATTGCCTATCCCCAGATTTCTGGTTATGTTAGAAATTTAAGCCCTTTTCTTGCTTAAGACACTATTTTGTCAAGTCTCTGTTCAGAGTTCTATAAACCCTGACTGATCAATACCTTGATTTATTGAGGTATTTTCTCCTTTTCAGGAGGGGTGAAGAGATGATCATTTTCATAGGTCACCATGTCAAGGGTCAAAATAACCTGCTGTATGCTTTCTTTGTGCATGAGTTATATGTTAAGAGACTCAAGATTTACACCATCAGAAGAGTGTAGATAGATAATAAACATCCCCACAGGTACATTTCTTCAGGTACCTGTGAACTTTACTTTGTTTTATATTTCCCTTTGACAATAATCCCACCTATAATTTATAAATAAGCAAGGGTTAAATGCCTATAAAAACAAGTAACTAACCAAGTTTCTTATTAATTTATTTATCTGTAGGTCATGATCTGAAATACAAATTTGCTTAGCCAGGCATCAGATGGGTTGTAATGTACCAGTGAGGGGTGTGTGAGTGGGGCATGAGCATGCCAGGTGTGGGAGTAGGTGCACCACAGTGTGATATACACATGCTAGGGGAAGGAGAAAGGTAAGCAGGGAAGCACTAATTTGGGAAAACAGGAGGTAAGGGAGCAGAAAGAAAGTTACAGCAGGTAGAGAGGGCTTCCAATAGGAAAACCCAGAGAAAATGTCAGATATAAATTGAAAATAAAGTAGGAAAATGCTTGAGTTAAATAACAGATCTTCTCTTTTGTTTGTTATGACAAGGTGGATTTATATTCCCTAAAACAATTCCTTATACATGGAAGTGCCCAAGCATTATTTTTGAGTGGAGGACTGAATCAATAAGCTTTGAGGTAAGGAATAATTAGTTTTCAAATGGACTATGTAATCTTAAGCTATCTAAATATTTTATGCCTGCTTTCTCCATTTTGAATATATTGTTATAAAAGTAAACCCAGGATTTGTTTTACTCAGGTATGGTAAGACATACAGATGCAGAAATGACTGTCATGTTTTTATAGCCACATAAACACAGGAGGCACAGCACAGCATGTAGGGCCAATGGAGAAAGTACCAGGGTTGGTCAGAGGCAGGGGAAGCAGGGAAACTGCAGCCAGGGACATTTATTGTGGTGTCTGCGGGACGGAATAGAAGAGACAAGAGTAAGCCAGTTTAAGATAGGCTAGTTTGAATAATTTCAGCAGGCTCTGGGGCATAGAGGCTGTCCTAAGTTATCTGAGGGGTGGCCCTGGCATGAATAAGGCAAGAGTGATTAGGGAAATAGTGGCCTGGAGTATAAGAGCCTGAAAAAGGCTGGAAGTAAGGGCTCTGTATTGGATGACTGCACATGAAAGGGGAGTTGTTTGCTATCTTCAGGGTCAGCAAAGCCCCAGATGTAAAGATTCAAATACAGACACTAGAAAACACGGTTTTTATATACATTATGTACATTAATACATTTATATATGTTTTTTCAGTTACCTCAATTTCCTTTTATTGGTAGATATAAGCTCATTCACAAGATAACTTTATATTCTGAGTGCTCTCTACTAAGTATATAAACTAAAATCTACATACAATCAGATACTAATAAAACTTCTGGTATTGGGCTGTCTGCCTTGTGAGCCCTCAATATGCTATAGAATCTTTCAATAAAATATTAAATGCAACCAATGACATCCCAGTTAACCAGTGGTGAAACTAGGAATTGACCCTATACTTCTTGCTTCCTAATGCATTGTGTTATCCAAGAAGATCATGCTTTGACCAAAGTAAAAGTCTATGCAGTTGTTCTTGAGAATATCTAAGTAGTAAACTTTGGATAAAAATCATCTCACTTGTGGTCAGAAATCAGGAGCCTATTCAAAAGAACTGACTCTGGGAAACTCAAGGGACATTCCAGGAAGAATTTTCTCCATTCTGTCTTTTTTTTTTTTTTTAATGTTCAATGATTCATTAGTGACTATAATACCCAGTGCTCATCATATCACGTGCTCTCCTTAATGCCCATCACCCAGTTACCCCATCCCCCCACCAATCTCCCTTTCTGCAACCCTCAGTGTGTTTCCTGGAGTCAGGAGTCTCATATGGTTTGTCTCCCCCAGTGATTCTACCTTTTGGACTTGCGGTGTCCTATTGAATTATTTCCCGAAGATGAATCATGGCAAGTGTGTTTTAAAACTAGACAGTTGTTAATCTCCTAAGCATCAATAATAACTGCAAGCCAACCACCGCCAGAGCAATTAGCAAAATCCCAACACTCTGAGCTATTGGTCTCTCTACTTTTTGACAATAAATAAATTTAATAGGCCCAAAGAAAACTTCAGGGTCATATCCTTATTAGTTCCCAGATATGCCACTTACATCTGTACGTCCTAGAACAACAAAATAGTAATTAATCTGTGAGTCATCCACCTTGTGATTCCATTCTGTGATTATTATTTTTCTCCAACTAAATAAACTGTATACATCTTCACAATGTAATTGAACTCAAGTAGCCTACTCATGCTGCTTAGCTACAGACAAAAACATGGGTATTAGTGTATCTAAAATGTTACTTTAATAATTATTTTAGTTTCTCTTCATACTCTCACCTCATAGGAAATTGTGGTTTCATTGGATGGTTGTTCTGCAGGCTGTGGGCAGATGTCAGCCAACCCTGGTGAAGATTGCTTCCTTGATTGACAACCAGTCAGGCTAATGTCATTTGTAATTCCAGCAGAACTTTGAAGAATGTTTAAAATCACTACTTTAGTAGTAGCAGAACTCTTGGTTTATAACCTCCCTACAGACAGCTTTTACCCCATTACTTGAGTTACAAAACACCATTCCAGTTATAAACCATTTAAGTATGCATAACTAGCATGATCAAAATTACTAGATTTATTTCTATAAATATAGAATCAAGCAAAAAAAATGCATAAAATGGGTATTAATGATGTATTGCCCATCTTTTTTTTTTTTTAAAGAACGGTAGTAAAAAGCTTTATCTTAGCAGGGTTAATTCTATATTGCATGGATGTTGTTTTTGTTTATTTAGCTTTTGCTTTTAAGGAACAAAAGACTCGTGTTAGAAATAAGTAGAGAAATTATCAAAATCTATTAAATTGTGAAGCTTTATGGCATTTTATAAAGCACTTTCACATTAATTATTTCATTGTGACTTACAAAAACCCTCTGAGGGAAATGGGGCAGGTATTACAGTTTTATTCTAGAGTTGAAAAAAACTTACTTAAAAGTAAAAGCACTTTGCTTGCCCTTAGAAACATGAAAAATTAACAGTAGAGCCAGGGTCAAACCTAGAACTTATAAGCACAAGACTGTGTTTCTTGTTGTTGGGTTTTTAATTAATTAAATTTTAATTAAACACCCTGACTTAAAGAATTAATTCTCCACTCAGAAAAAAAGTATACCTATTCTCTTTCTGCACGAACTCCCACTCTCACCAACCCATTGTCAGCATCTTTCTTTAGTGACCTATTACTTTAATCTCTAAAAACATCCATCCAGTGGTACCTGGGGGGCTTACTTAGTTAAGTGTCTGACTCTTGATTGCGGCTCAGGTCTTGATCTCAGGATCGTGAGATGGAGCTTGGCATGGGGCTCCAGGCTAAGCACAGAGTCTACACAGAGTCAGCACAGAGTCTACAGATTCCCTCCATCTACCCCCGCCAACGCACACACACACAAGCTTGCTCTTGCTCTCGCTCTCTCTCTCCCTCCACCCTCTCAGATAAATAAAATCTTTAAAAATAAATAAATAAAAACATCCATCCATTTGGGCCCTAACCTATCACCAACTTGTATGGCCATCTACTCAACTATTATGAGCTCGATTAGATGAGTACATTGATGCATCAATCAAAAATCACTCCT
>PISX010026933.1:0-23722 GCA_004024625.1 Mellivora capensis | reverse complement strand
AGCTCATGCTCTCAGGCTCTATCTCTCTGTAAAATAAATAAAATCTTTAAAAAAAAAAAGGAATTTTCTGTAGGAAAAACAAGGAAATTGTCAATGAACCAGTATTTGTTAACCTTTCCAAATACCATGCACATACACATACACAAATACACAAGTAGCCTTCTACTTCTGGCCCCAGGAATCATCTATAACCTGGGAAAGGACTTAAGTGCTTTCACTGTTTATGTCCCATGAATGTATAAGTGCACTATAAATTTTGTTCACTGTCGCATGCCATTTTGATCACTAGTGTCACTGTACAATAACCTGCAATAAATGCTGATAGTAAAAGAATAAATGTGGGGATGCCTGGGTGGCTCAGTCGGTTAAGCGTCTGCCTTCGGCTCCAGTCATGATCTCAGGGTCCTGGGATCAAGTCCCACATCAGGCTCCCTACTCAGCAGCGAGTCTGCTTCTCCCTCTGCCTTTCCCCCTGCTCGTGCTCTTTCTCTCTCTCTCTGGCAAATAAATAAATAAAATCTTTAAAAAAAAAAAAAAGGAGGAATAAAACTGGATTTTGCCAAGCTATCATACAACGAAGTCTTCTGCTGAAAGACAGTGGCCTTTCCATCCTCCCATCCCCCAGCCCCCAGCCCTGTTATTCAGAATGAGTGGGTACTGAGCACTGGGTTTCCCCTTTTCTGGGGAGGAACAAGTGAGTGAGTAAGTAGTGCGAGCACCATAGGTAGTTCCCCCACCCACAGACCCGTTTGAAAGAAATGCACAATGTTGCTGCACCCACACCACGCACCAAAAAAACGCCATTTTTAAAGTCAACTTCTTATATAAAATCCAGCAGTACTCCCTGTGAGAAGCTGAAGAAGAAAATACTGCTTTTTGTTCGCTGTAAGGTGTATCAAGAGGTTCTACTGAGTTAAACCATTGTGTAATTCATAGGGCTAACACAAAATGTTTACAGTTGATTTAAAAAAAAAAAAAGGTTGGAATTTGCATCAAAATAAATCAGGAGACAGAGAGACAAGCCATTGTTCAACCTTTAAACTGTTAAAAGCTGAAACATTCTCTAAGGGTCTTGAAGCCCTTAAACAGAAAGATAACAAGGTAAAGATTATCTTCTTTCTCAATAAATTCTTTTAAGAGCAGAAAGCATTGATTTTAGCTCTATTTATTCGTTATCTCGGTTCTATCTACGAACCCTAAAAATGGAGTGCTTCCAGAACAAACACATTCGAAAGTAATGGATTATTAATATAATTTTATTTATCCCTGACAATTAAAAAATAGCATAATACAGAACTTCCTTCACTGAAATTTTTTAGCTTTGAAGGCTTGTCTATACTGCGAATTCTCCAAATTGCAAATTTTAAAAAAAATACTCAAAATATGACTTCTAGCTTCTTGACTACTACAGGCAGTGATTGAATTTCAGTACCTTAATTCAGTGCACATCATATTCATCTTACATCTAACATCTAATAATAACTGAATTATTATTCAGTAATAATTTGTTATGCAGAGTATATATAATCATCCCCAAATATGTAACACAGAGTCTACAAACTTAAAAACCATATCAGGAGCACTTGGGTGGGTCAGCTGATTACGAGTCTGACTTTTGATCTCAGCTCAGGTCTTGATCTCAGGGTTGAGAGTTCAAGACCCGC
Organism: Mellivora capensis; assembly: GCA_004024625.1. Taxonomy (NCBI): domain Eukaryota; kingdom Metazoa; phylum Chordata; class Mammalia; order Carnivora; family Mustelidae; genus Mellivora; species Mellivora capensis. Next base: position 22,058 of record PISX010026933.1, on the reverse strand, counting down.
GCTGGGCTCCACACTGGGCATGGAGCCTACTTAGAAAAAATACGTAAAATTTTAAAAAATAAATAAAAACCATGTCAGACTCTGAAATACGTGATCTAGCTTGTGAAATTCTAACCTCATGTTTTTCTGAATAGAATGTCCAGGGGCATGAAAAACAGAGGCCATTCAAATCTGGTAACACACCATGTTAGTGAATTATTTTAACAGTCCCTGCCCTAATTAAGACCAGTAAGAAAGGCATCCATCCAATACTCCAACAGACAGCCAACTTTTCTGGTTGTATAATTATTTCACCTCATAGGGGTCTACCTCAAAGGCATGCGACCTACGGGTTTAGGAACATGATGCCGAAAAGAGATGTTTAGGTAAAACGGATTACTTGGGACAAGTGGACTTATCTGAAATAAAGATCCTTGACCACTAGACCCACTCAATTTTACACTCTAGGATAGAAACAGAAGAGATTAAATAATATATTCATATGTGGAGCCAATTTTTCCATCAATTAACAAGCAGGAGACCTTATAAGCATTTCAAGGCAAGAGTTCTTTTTTTCTAAGTCCTACAAATACAAGTACAGCCTCTCCAGAGTTTTTTTTTAACATAATTTATTTAAAGACATAAACGAAGTCAACCAAATAAACAACAAATATTTACTGAGAACCTTCTATGTGGCAAAGATTATGTTTCCGAGTCCCAAGTACTTGCAGGATATTTACAAAATTATTTAACTTTATAAAGTATTTCAATAAATAATGCAGTCTTCCAAAATGTGCACGAGGCTGTAATTCCATCTAGTTTCTACGATGACACTATAAACCTTGGATGGAATTACAATCTTAATGGGAACAATCAGGGTGTGCTACTCCACATGTTCAGGGAGTCCATGATGAACTCAGTTTCTAAAATAATAACCAACAAGCCAATGGCATATAATTACCACCAGGAAGCCAAACTGTCTGCTGGCTACTATAGGAGAAACATTCATTTGAAAGTACCACTCACCTCACTATGGCAAAATCTATATGATAGACCTGAAAAACTTCTTCCTCTCCAAAAGGTAAACCTTTTAAACTTCTTGGATGAGAACATTCCCACTACGGTCCCCCTGTTATATGTGTTCTAGATGAGTGATGACAAGACCTTCTAGATACTGTCAGTAAAATCTTACAATCTCCTAATATCACCTTCAAACACCTAAAATGTAAACTCCAAAAAGTTCAATATATTAGGAAACAGAGGGGAAAGAAAGCATGCTCAAGAGCCCTAGGAAATGACTGGCATTTCTTCTAATTCTTTGGAACTAGCCTGACATTTATTAACATAAACAAAGCAAAATGCCTTGTGTCTGTAAGAGGGGAAAAAAAATAAAGATTTATCTAGAGAGATTAAACCTTGGGCTATAGAAAAATGAACTTAGAAACAGACCCAGAATTTCCTTGGGAAAACAAAAGACAATGACACTATGAATCAGCATTTTTCCTCAAGCAGCCTAGAATAAAAGAAGAAACACACACAAACACACACACACACACACACAGAGGATAACAAACACTATGAGGAATGAAGACAAAGATGCATACAAATTTAAACGAAATATTTGTATTTAAGACACATGATCTGCTTGGTATTTTCATGTCTTTGCTGTACCTAACTTTATTTGGTACTCGTAAAGTCACCAAAACTCTGTCAATCAGTATTGCCATAGCAACCAAGAGACCTCCCCACCAAAATTTCTCCGCCAGAAATCCTCACCAAACAGGATATCAGGCATGAAGAAACTGTACTTTCCTATGCGGCCCCTTCCAGCACCATCACGCCTCTATCCGCAACAGTACGTGACAGTCCCTTGAAAACCCAGCTCACTGAGGGACGTCTTGCGGATTACATGTCACTGGGTTCCTGTATCACTGACTTGAGAACTTTCTAATGACATTAGCTCTTCAGTTCATTTTCAAGCTCTGGGGATTTATATATACTGTATCGTAGTGGTTCCCTAAAGTAAAAAGTATCAAGATAGGAAGCAAAAAATAAATAAATGAATAAATAAAGTGATGAATTCCCCTGACAATGACATATATCATTTAGAAGCTTTACTTTAAAAGCCCTCTTTTTTTAAAAAAGATTTTATTTATTTATTTGACAGAGATCACAAGGAGGCAGAGAGGCAGGCAGAGAGAGAGAGGGAAGCAGGCTCCCCACTGAGCAGAGAGCCCGATGCGGGGCTCGATCCCAGGACCCTGAGACCATGACCTGAGCCGAAGGCAGAGGCTTTAACCCACTGAGCCACCCAGGGGCCCCAAAAAGCCTTCTTATTAAAAAAGGATTGGGGGATGTGGGGGCTAAAACAATGTCTGTCTCTTGGGAGTCCATCCCTCCCTATAACTTGAGAAATGCACGCTTGGTGCCAAGTCAGTAAAGAACTCTTAAAACAGCTCTGAAGTCGCAGATAGAATCAATGGAGACACAGTTCTCAGCCCAGCACCAGAGGCAAGCAAGCTGGTACATGAACACCAAGTCAACAGCTCAAGGCTTCCCTTATCAATGACAGGCGAAACCCACAACTTTGGCCTCCTCGGTAGAACACCAACTAAATTCAGAAATAGCGAAGTCCTGCTTAACCCCGAAGGCTGAATAATTTTTCACAAGTTGTAACATCCTCTTGGATGGAACCGGGCCATTTGGACTTAATACAGCAACCCCAAAATACAAGGGTAATGGCGAAAAGAGGGAAGTCCTTGTATGTCCGCTTTTCACAAAATATTCCTGGTGACATTCAACCGGCTTTCCTCCTGCTCAGTGACAAACGGGGCTATCTAAAAAGTAATGCCCTTCCAAAACTGCCAATAGACTACTTCATAAAATTTAATTTAGTATCTTGAGATTCCCACTAATAACATCCCTGACAGCCACCAGAAGCTGGTTAGACAGCTTTCTCTTTTTCCGGGGTGCTTTACTGAAAGGAAGCATGGGAACAGATGTGCTTAGTGATAAGTGTGTGTGTGTGTTGAAATATACTACCTTCCCTATATGCAGAGGGGATTTCCTGCCTGGCATATTCTAGAACAAACGGAGACAATACTTATTCTTTAGGACAGTGCTTGTGAGTCAGGCAGTGCTATGGGACTGCAATGTGTGAGGTCTGCGGAAGTCATAGGAAAGCAAGCTTAGGGCCTGGGGCTGTTCTATTCCAGATGGAAAAGAATGAAAAAGGAAATGAACTTTGTTGGTAATTAAAAAAATAATTTTTATACAAATTCCTCATCTATTTCCTCGTTTGGAGTTTTTACCCACTCCAGGAGAGCGAGATGGAACAAACAAAAATGGTACTATTCTGCGTTCCTAAGAGAACATGGAAGGACCCAGTTGCTTCCTTTAAAAGCATCGTTTGTACTCCAGGTGAATAAACTCTAGGAGAAAGAGGGTGAGAGCGATAAGCTTGCCCATGATCTACACTACTCCCCTCTACCAGCAACCTGACTTTGTGCAGCGGAGACAGACCCGTACTGCTATGCCTCCTCCTGGAAACCAGATACATGAAGGACCATTTATTTATTCCCATTACCAAAGAGATTAGCTCCAAAGTTCTCTTGAACACTTTACAGCTTTCCAGAAGCTCCTCATTCTTCACAGGTAATTAACCTCTTGATGGGCTTAGAGCAGCCAACAGTGTTAGAAGCCACAACAGACTGATGCTAAGTTATAAACCAGGGGAGAGGATAATTGGAAAATAGATTTCCAGGCTCACTGGAAAATACATTTCCATTTATTTGAATAAGTACACTCAACTTTTCAGGAACGTGTGAATCAGAACATTGCAGCATTGGCAGGGACCTGAGAAAATCCTTCTCTTTCAACTCCTTTTCCAAATAATGAGAAAATGGAGGTACAGAGAGAGCGACTTGTCTAGACAGACTGAACTCACATGAATTTAGTGAGTGCTGTCTCAAATCAGGCCTGGCCACGCAGCATGCCATCCTCTTCCCCAGCCGGTCCCCTTCGCAGATGGTGCGGTTCAAGCAACCCGTGCCTCCCGCCCTTGGGTCCCCGAATTACATGTCAGGAAAGATCTAGGCAATAATGACTAAGCTCTGAAAACTGAGAATGAGACTAAAGAAAAACAGGAGATAAGAAAGGAGGTAAAAAAAAAAAAAAAAAAAAAAAAAAAAGGACTCAAACTGCAACCGACTTTAGCATTTGCAAACACTACCTGTGCCTTTCATTCCCCTTGAATGAGTGTTGACATAATGTCATGCATGCTTCATGCTTTCAGGGGTGAGGGGGTGATGGGATACCTGGGCAGAAATTCCCGGGAGGGGTCCCAGGTCCCAAATCGTTATGGACTCCTTTCATCACGGCCATCCTCAGGCAGAGTGGCCAAGCTCTCTGAGGGCAGGAACCTCATCTGTCTTGTTCTTTATTACATCCCCTAAACCTAGAGGGTACAAGGCACCAAGTGGGTACTCTGTAAAATTCACTGAAAGAATGAATATAAACTCCTACGAGGCAAGAAGAGAGATGCATCGCCTGGAAGTGCTGATGTGGTGTTACCACGCACGGTCGGAGGAGAAAATGGGGAAAAATGCATATTTAAAACTTAAAAGAATGGGTGGCTCGAATGCCCAACTCTAGATTTCGGCTCAGGTCCTGATCTGAGTCCTGGGATGGAGCCCCACATCGGGCTCCACACTCAGTGGGGCATCTGCTTGACGATTCTTTCTCCCTCTCCCTCTGCCCCTCCCCGTGCTCACACACACACTCTCTCTCTTTCTGTCTAAAATAAATAAATAAATCTGTTTTTTTTAATGTTAAAAGATGGGGAGGGTTGTATTTATTACAAAATGAGGTATATTAAGGGGCGCCTGGGTGGCTCAGTGGGTTAAAGCCTCTGCCTTCGGCTCAGGTCATGATCTCAGGATCCTGGGATCGAGCCCCACATCGGGCTCTCTGCTCAGTGGGGAGCCTGCTTCCTCCTCTCTCTCTGCCTGCCTCTCTGCCTACTTGTGATCTCTGTCAAATAAATAAAATTTAAAAATCTTTAAAAAAAGAAAAATTTAAGAAATTTTAAGAAAAGATAAAAAATTTTAAAAAATGAGGTATATTAAAAGTACAAATCTCCTCCTACGCAGTTACCTCCAGTTCTATCTATTAAGTAGGTACCACGGTTAGCCCAATAGGGTTCCTCCCACTAAAGCATACTGCCCAGAAAGCCTGGTAAAGGACGGCAAACAGCCACTGAGAAGGTACCTTGAACACATAGATAAAAGCCAAGCAAAAGTGGTTGCAATGATGGGCAAATAGCAGCTCTAGATGCTGCGTGGCCATTGTGTGTTTGCTAATGAGCTCTACAGAATTTATGGAATTGTTGGCAACCACAGACATCAACATCGCTCTTTGTGCTCGAACCTCTACTTCATCACAGTCACAGAGAGACTACAGGACAAATACTTTGGATGATCACGTTGGGTTCTTGGACAGCTTGCTAGCTCTCTAAGGATATGAAGTGGAATATCGAGACAAGGGCAGCCGGGTATAACAGTATTAATAAACGTAATTATCAGCTTTGGCTATTTTCAAGACTCAAGAAACACACATTCATACAAGCAGAAACAAATATGACAGCCTCTTTGGAAAGTTTTGATCTGGTTTTGGCCGTTGTGAATAAACGATCATCGAAACAATTTTTACAGATAAAGGCTATGGAACAAGCACTGTGTTCGGCACTTCACACAGACCTCGTCTCATTCTTACAAAGAAATCAGGTGTTCTACATCTTTGTTGTAGAGATGAAGAAACTGGGCCTCAGGGCTAAGTATCTCAAAATGGCCGACCTGGGCTCAAAACGTCTGTCAGAATGATTCCAGACCCAACGTACAGGCAGAGGTCTTTCCAGATAGGAAGATGCCCATAGACACGTCTTGATTTTCCTCACACTGGTGTGTCTGAACACTGAGTAGCAAGAAGGCATGAAGGGGTGAGCCTAGACCATGCCGCCCAAGCTCCTGGGTTCAGATTTCAGCCCCACCACTCCCCAGCAGCATGCCCTAACCTCTTTGTGTGCCTTGGGTCCTCACCTCTAAACATTGCAATCATAATAGTATCCACCAAACCAAGATTTACCTACTCACAGGGCTTTCGTGAAGATTGAATGAGCTGATAAACACCCCACAGAAAACACAGTAAGCATTCAAAAATATTACGATGTGCAAATGTCTAGTACCCTTGGAATGCTAATAAAAACACTGGATTCTGGAGTCAAGTGGCCTCGGCCATCTACACACTATGTGATCTTCCCCAAGTCATCTGCATCTGTCAAAATGGGATACCAGCTGCCAGGCTTAATTCCTAGGACTGTCATAAGAATCAAATAATGGGGGCGCCCGGGTGGCTCAGTGGGTTAAGTGTCCAACTCTTGGTTTCCGCTCAGGTCATGATCTCAGGGTCGTGAGATCGAGCCCTGTGTCAAGGCTCCACACTCCATGGGGAGTCTGCTTGAGGATTCTGTCCCTCCCTCTGCCTCTCCCCATTCTCACAGGTTCTCTCTCTCTATTAAATAAATAAGTCTTAAAAAAAAAAAGAAGAAGAAGAAGAATCGAATAATGGACAAGCTATAGGAGAGAGTTTTAGACACTTAAGAGTGTTCCATCTGTACCACGATGTCTACAGGAATGACTATCAACCTCTCAAAACCAGAGAGGTCATCTTTATCACATTCACTCCTGCCTGCGAATTTCACAGGAAACAGCAGTACCAAAGTCTCAAACTGAACTCCCTGTGATAACAGAACATGTCTGGTCAGCCAGGACTCAATCAGATGGAACTCTATTATCTGCCTCCTTCTGCACACCCACCGCGAGAAGGTAATTGATGTTCACCATGACCCCAGAGCACTCCAAGACTCCGGAGTACCTTCAGGGAAAGATTAAATTATATTCAGCCTAGTTTATTATAAAGTGTATTTAATTATACTCAAGTTCTTTGAAAACTAGTGACCTCGGAAAAGCACAGACAGAAAGTCACAGGTTCTTCCTGCTCAACAGAAGGCTGTCCTCACCATCCCACCTCCAATCACCCTTTATCAGAGTTTACTGGAAAACACAGCCTACCTTGGGGTAGGAAAAGCTGGTAATGCAGCAGGCTAATTATAAAAGTCAGAAGAACCTTGCCCTGCATAATCCTTAAGGACCACTAAGGTGCAGAAATATTAATGTCAAAATCTTGAAACCATAAAAAATTTAAACTATGTAAGACTCCTACATGTGTCGAATATGGGTTTCATTTTTCTAACAATGAATTTAAACACTCGAAAAAGGGGTGCCTGGGGGGCTCAGTCATTAAGCATCTGCCTTCGGCTCAGGTCATGATCTCAGGGTCCTGGGATCGAGCCCCGCATCGGGCTCCCTGCTCCATAGGAAGCCTGCTTCTCCCTCTCCCACTCCCCCTGCTTATGCCCTCTCTCGCTGTGTCTCTCTCTGTCAAATAAATAAATAAAATCATATTTCAGTGTTAGGAGAAAAAGGACGGGTCGTATATTATTATCCTCCATTCAATATATGGCTCCCTTCTGTAGAATTCTTCCCGAGAAGGGCCTCCCACTGCTACTTGCAAATCTTAGGTGATGTCAATCTCAGTACCTCATCAATCAGCTTGTTCTTGAGGTGAGAATGTTCTTCCTCCAGTGGAAGAACTCTTAACTCTCCTTACCTTAAACTTCCCTTCTGTTCTTAGTTCACATTTATTTGGGTCCTCGAGAACCACTTTAGTAAGTGGTTTCACTTCCCATCTGGCCCTTTGCTAGCCTCGCTCATCTTACCAGGGAGACAATAACTTGCTTCTACTGACATTTTTCCCTGTTATGCTATAAGCCAGTGGTTGTTCTTCATAACCATGGGCCGAACCAGCTGGAGGGCCTTTAGCAGGAAGGGTCCATAAGACTACGATGGGCATGGTCCTAAAGACCTCAGGGGACTTGGTGGGCTTTCATGGGACCCAGCTAGAGCATACACTGCTTTTATGAAAAAAAATATTCTGGGGATGCCTGGGTGGCACAGTCGGTTAAGCGTCTGCCTCCAGCTCAGGTTATGATCCTGGGGTCCTGGGATCAAGCCCTGTGCTGGGCTCCCTGCTCAGCAAGGAGCCTGCTTCTCCCTCTCTCTCTGCTCCTCCTGCTTCTGCTCTCTCTCTCTCAATCTGACAAATAAAAAATAAATAAATAAATAAATAAAGTCTTAAAAAAATATTCTGAGTTCCAAAGGTCAGGTTTATATTCTTTCCAAAAAAAGAACCCATTTATAGATCATTGCTGCTACTTTGGGGGGAAAAAAGTTACACACACACACACACACAGCATAATTTATCACTCTGTCTTCTTCCCCACATTATGAGCTGGGTAAGGATTTTGGTGCACACATAAAAACGCCCAGGCCCTTCCCCCTCAGTTGGAAGGAGCTGACAAGAAGCAGACGTGGCGGAGCCAACAAACCCATGCTCTTCAGGCCGACCCCTCTGGGATAACGGAGCTGAAGGGAGCGTGCATGGGCATGGACTTCTCTAAATCACAGGGATCCTAGGAGTTTCCACCCAAGTCCTCTGACAGTGCCCGGCCAGGCCCATGGGACAAGCCATGTGGCACTGAGATTGCTCCTGACACTCCTGGTCTACACCAAACAGGCCTCCCACTCTGCATTGTTGGGGACAACACTGAAGTCCTCCACAGATGTCTTCTTATGGATTCATCTAGAACCGTGACTGGCTGAAGCAAAGAAGGAACCCTATTTATTTTTATTATTTTATTCAGCACCCATTTGGGCTGTTACTCAATAAAAAATGTCATGCACATGGGTAGCCCTTGCCTTATATATATACATATATATATATATACACACACACATATATATATGTATATATATACACACATATATCCCATGTCACCTGGCACAGTCCTCCCCTACCGTCTTGGCCTCAGGCACCCTGAATGTGGCCGTGACTGCTTGGACCAAGCTGACAGGTGGGGAAAGTAAGGGGTTCGAATTAAGGTACACAGTTCAGGTTAGTAATTTTTATAAGCTTGGTTATCTGGTTTCCCTTAAGTTTACAACAGATCAGGCAGAGGCAAGGAAAGGAGCTATAAGACATGGCAGCCAAGAAAAGTGAATGAGGCAGAGGCCATGACATCAAGGAGAATTACAAGCTTCTGGGGCATCGTAACTGTACTGTATCAGTGTAATCATTTCAGAGAAATAACAATAAATCTGCAAGAAAAAGGAGAAATTAATGTTCACTATCCTGAACTCTATTTTGGAAACCTTATACCGCATCTTACAATGATTTCTTCCTGAAAATGTGGAGGTGGGTTTTTTTTCTTTCCTTCCTCCTAACAATGTCAGCAACTTGATGCCTTTAAATATGCTGACTAAAATATACGATCTGAAAGCAGTTAATTCCAGGAGCACACAAAACTAAATATTTAAATCTTTACTAGGGAAACCTGAGGGAACAAAAGTGACTAATCATTAAGGAACTCAAAGGAATTGAGTGCCGAATGCGGGACTCGATCCCAGGACCCCGAGATCATGACCCGAGCTGAAGGCAGAGGCCCAACCCACTGAGCCCTGTCAGTAGGAATTTTAAAGAAAATTCTGGCAAGGCTCTCTGACTCCTCTCTAGGATACTGCCCAGGACGCCCGAGTACCAGCCACGCCACCATATTAAAGTGGAGAGGCCCAGTGGGGCGGGGAGGGAGACAGGACAAGGAGGCACCTACCCACACATTCTATTTTAACTGGATTTCACAGAGTGCGTATGTGTGAGGTGATTTCACTTTAGATTACAAATCAGGAAAATTCCTTGGCATACTATTAACATATTATCAAGTTTGAGGGACAAAACAAGTCCAAGTACAAGGGTGTCACCAAACTGTGGTAATCCTTGCCCACCCTTAGATTTCCCTACGACCTCCCCCGGCCTTGCGTTCCCTTCAGATCCCAGTTACTGCAAAGCTACTTAGAATATGGCTGTTTAATAGCATCTATTCCATTCTTGTCTTCTTTCTTTGCGCTCAAAAATTTTTTTTTAATTTTTTCGTGGTCTCTGAACAGCTAAGCCTATTTTTTTTTATTTCATTTTTTAAAATTCTTTTTTCTATGTTATTGTCCCCCTCTAGTTGTCCCCAAATTTCTCATAAAAGAGGCGAAACTCTCACTAGGCTTAATCCTCGAACGTTTTCAATTTGTTCACATAGAGGGGGGAAGAAACCACCATCTCAGCATTTTCAGGAAGAAATTATTGTAAAATGCAGTATAAAGTTTCCTAAATAGAGTGCCCATAGTGAGTAAATGGCCAACCTGCCTTTCCAAAGGGACCAAGCATTTCTGCCTTCTGACTTTCTAATACGCTTCTAACAAAACCAAATAGGAATGAAACAACAAGAAAATCAGCCTTCACAAGACCTAAGGACAAACAAATAATTAAGTCCTTCGAGTCCTTCCTGTTCTCCCCAATCAAAAGCCACAGCCCTCCTGAGCTCCAGCTGCGAGGAGGAGGGGACCCACGGGGCCCTGGGGAGCTCTGCCCAAGGTTACAGAAGGTGGCCCTTTCCTGCCAGCCCTGGAGACACACGTCACCCTCGGTGTCTTCCTATGGCTAGGAACACCAGGACGAGATGTGTGCCCATTCCAATCATCTCTTCCCACGGTACAGCGAAAGAGAATGTCATAGAGGTAACAGGATGGGAGTGGAGGGCGTGGCAACCACGTCCCCTCGGAATGATTACCTTTTTGCCTGCAGTGCAGACAATGTTCCTTATTTATTTGAATAGCACCTGGAAACTTCAAGTCATTCATGACTTGCACTGAAGAAGGGCTGCAGGGATCTATCTCTTGAGTGATCCGAGAAGGACGCAGGAACAAGAATGTGTTTGAGCAACCCACGGGACCCGCCCCTCCCTACCTCTCCCACTCTTCCTCCCAAGACATAGGCGGTGATGCTTCCGGGTCTACAGGTCTACAGCCGCACTGAACACAATGCTGGGCTTTTCTTAAACAAATAAACCTTTGTCCAAAGAGGATTAAAACTTCTAGATAGTTCGGGCACACTGATAATCATTAAAGTCTGAGTGGCCTAAGGTACTTACACTTTCCAGGCTGTATGCTAATGTGATTTCATTGAGGAAGGTTCTTTTTATAAGATTTTATTTATTTATTTATCAGGAGAGAGAGTACAAGCGGGGGCGGGGGGGAACGGCAGGCAGAGAGGGAGAAGCAGGTTCCCCACTGAGCAGGGAGCCTGATGTGGGGCTTGATCTTGGGACCCCGGGATCACGACCTGAGCCGAAGGCAGACGCTTAACCCACTGAGCCACCCGGGCGCCCTGAGTAAAGTGTTGTTGTTGTTCTTCTTCTTCTTGAAAGATGAGAACAATGACATTGAAATCATACATTTTCAAAACCAAGCCACTTAAAAAATAACCCCAGTGAGAGAAAAAGATCCTAACTGAAGCTAAAAAGCTATGCCCGAAGAAGAAAAACCACGGAGCTAGGAGTCTCTGGGACAGTTAGCTGTGTTTTCAGCCTCGGCCCTCACACAAACGAGCCGTGTGTTTGCAGGGCTGGCCCCTTAACCTCACCACACCTCAGATTTCTCCCCTGTAAAACTAGAACATTCGGTTAGATTGAAGCCCTTTCATCAGCTCCAAAATTCTGATTCTATGATTGTCCTTCCAATTCAACAAAATGAAATACAGTGTTCAATACCGCTCTCTTTCAACCGAGCGGATTTTTTTGAAGGCAGAAAAGCTCAACCACGCCAAGAAAATATAACCAAGAGAGGGAAAAAAAATTGTTTTTAATTTCACTTGTGCAACACAAGGTCTGTCCAGAAATTAATACCTGATCTTTCCTTCCACGAAAACAAAAAAAGTCCCCTTGTTTTTGTTTTCTTTTGTGCAATGTTCAGTTCACTGGTAGACAAGAAATATTATTTGCCTGTGGAAGTTCATCTGTATTTGCTGATCTATTGTGTTCAAGGGTTCAGCAGCTCTGGGGCAGAAAGCAACTTTTCTATTTTTCTCTGTTATACTGCATTTATTATTTTTTTAAAGATTTTATTTATTTGACACAGAGAGAGAGATCACAAGGAGGCAGAGAGTCAGGCAGACAGAGAGCGGGGAAGCAGGCTCCCCGCTGAGCAGAGATCCTGATGCGGGGCTCGATCCCAGGACCCTGAGATCATGAGATGCGGGGCTCGATCCCAGGACCCTGAGATCATGACCTGAGCCGAAGGCAGAGGCTTAACCCCCTAAGCCACCCAGGTGCCCCTATACTGCATTTAAAAGAGCAACAAAAACGGCCCCGACATATATAAGCAAAAATCTTGCTGTGGTCCTGATTGAAACAGCTACAAAGTACAGGCTCATCTCAGAATCTGTGACCTCACCACCCAACGTTTTACAAATTGAGTAACTACTTCCCTGTCCGTTACTACTCAAATGACAAAAGTGAAAATAAAAGGGCACAGCAGAGTCCTGTAGGTTAGGAGTGAGTGAGGGTGCAAAAGCCCAACAGGCAGGTCTCCCTGAATCCAGAGGCACATTGCGAGTGGGGTTCGGGGAGCGCCAACCCCTTTGTTTACTGATGGTTTCACCCCCTTGGCTCCTCACCGTGGAGCCGGAGACCCACAAACGTGGGTGGTTGTAAAGAGGGTTCTGAGGCAGGATGTGACTTCCAGGGAGGGAGCCCAGCCAGACCACACCGTGCGAACCAGCACGGCAGATACTAAAAGGTGATAAGGAGCAAAAAGAGGCGCTTGTTTCCTTAATGGGAGCCCTCACCAACTTCCTTAGACTTCCCCAAATGAAATGTCAGACTCACATGATTCTGAAGAAGAATCAACGCTTTCGCCCTCTTGGAAGAGAAACATATTCAAAGTTCAGGACTTGACCACATAGACTTGGTTCATCAGCATTTAAAAAAAAAAAAAAAAAAAAAAGGCAAGTTTCCCCGGTAGGAAGCAACACGGTCCAGAGTTTAAAAAAATAAAATTCTTCATCTGCTCAGGATGAAACACTACTCAAAATAAACGGAATGACACCGAAAATGATCTGTTTGCTGAATGAAAAGAAATGCTATTCTAAGTGCCTCCCCCGACCCCACCCCGCTGCTGCCGCCCCAGAAAAAAAAGGCGATTATGAAGCAAGGGGAGCTTCCTCTGTCTTCTTCAATTACAGTTTTAAGGAAAACGCGTGTGCCAGGCGGTCATGCATCTCAGCTTCCCTATGGACCAATTCCGGGGTCTTCTGCGGCTTTCCCGGGGCTGCCCCTTCCTGCCAGCCTCGCTGGTTAAGCTAGGCAGGCTCTTTGAAGCAAGGTGCTCAGCCCTGGAAGAGAAGGAGCTCCCGTTTCTGCTGGGTGCAGGTCTCACTGGGTTCTGGACTCTCTCCCTCCCTCCCTCCCTCCCCCACCCCACGGCCATTCCAGGCTGATCACAGAGGGCGGGAGGGGAGGACCAAGTTAACCTTACCGGGAGATCGGGTTGTCTTGGGCAGAGTGGGAGTCCCAAGATAAGGGCTGAACCGTGGCCATTTGCAAAGCCGCACAAGGCTACTCCTGTTCCTTTTAGTGTTGTGGTTGCCATGGCTGAGCCCAACAATATACCCCAGCTCCCCCGTCCTCCTCCTCCTCTGGCTTCCTAACCGCCTCCCACAGACGTCCAGGGCGGGCAGGAGGAGGCAGTGAGCGGCTGCCGGCCTGGAGGGGCTGGAGGGGAAATCTAAAGGGCAGGTCAGCCCCGAAGGTGTGAGGTGGGAAAAGCAGACATTCTGTTCTTAAGGGGCAGGCTCTGCTTTCCCTAGGTTTTCACCCAATTTTCCAAAGTGGGAAACAGCTCTGAAGAAGGAAAAGCAACAGTCTAAAACCCCAACCTGAGAAAAAAACAATCACCTTTAAACTTTGGTTTTACTACAATCAGCAAAACAAAGGGGGGTTGGCGGGGAGGCAAGAAGATCCTGGGTAGAGTCATATCTGAACACAGGCAAGACAGTCCTGAATGTCGGCTGCATCGAGGTCACGAGTAATAAACAACAATGGTGTGATTTTTTTGTTTAAAACAAATTCCTCATGATCCCGGGGGTCCTGGGATCAAGCTCAGCATCAGGCTCTCTGCTCAGCAAGGAGCCTGCTTCTCCCTCTCTCTCTGCCTGCCTCTCTGCCTACTTGTGATCTGTCTGTCAAATAAATAAATAAAATCTTTAAAACAAATTCCTGGGGCCACCTGGGTGGCTCAGTGAGTTAGGCCTCTGCCTTCTGCTCAGGTCATGGTCTCAGGGTCCTGGGATCTGGCTCTCTGCTCAGCAGGGAGCCTGCCCCCAGCTCCAACTCTGCCTGCCTCTCTGCCTACCTGTGATCTCTGTCTGTCAAATAAATAAATAAAAATCTTTAAAAAAAAAAAAAACAAACAAATTCCTGTTTGAAAACGGCATTTTAAAAAACCCAGATATAGAAACCACACAAAGAAGGAGGGAGAGAGAGAAAGATTATCCTAAAAATAAACCACCGATGAATTTTTTATAACACATTTTGAAACTAAAGACAGACCAGCCCAGGGCACTGGTCTCAGGCAATGGAGCACCTGGACTCTGGACCCAGCTCCGCCACCATCCAGCGACACAAGCCACGGTCCCTCTGAGCTATTCATCTCTTAATCTGAAAAAGGGGGGATGGAGGGAACTGTCCTTAACTTCCCTTGCAGCTCTGAAATTCACGTATAACGTCCATGAACACGGGTGCAAGCAGGTCTGCACAGAATCATACGGGTAAGTGGAAAAACGTGGGAGACACCGTCTTCATTAGAACAGCAGTAATGCTGGGCTGTGGGGTGAGGGGTGACCCTTCCCCGCTTCCCAAGGTGCCTCATTTGGGAAACTTGGCCCTAAAATAAAAAAAATCGCCACTGTAGGATAGTTGTAACCTACATGACTGTGAACGGACTTAATGTCACGGAACCCCCACATTAAAAATGCTTAACGGGCAAGTTTTATGCTGGGCATTTCAGGCACAGTAAAAATAATAAAATCTACATAAAAGAGGGGAAATGATGATGGGACTCACGCTGCAGGAGTCCTCTGGAAGCAGGCACCACATTAAAAATTTAAAAAAAAATTTTTTTTTTTTTTCTTTTAAAAACACGGTGTTTAGCTTTCGTTTCCTATCTATTTTAATTTGGTCTCCGGGGTCTGCTGAGAACAGTTTCCACTAGCACCCAGGCAGGAGAGAAATGGCTCATTTGCTGTTTTGCAGAGGCGTTCCTTCCCTGTCTTTGCTGCCCTCTCCCCTTCCCCACAAAAGCTGTCATTCTACAAATCACTCCTAAGAGCTCTGGAGGCACTCCCTCGAAGAATCTGCCCAGATCAAAATCTCAAGTGCCTGCTTGCCGAGGGACTGCTGTAATTTGAGGTGTTGCTTCCTCTTAAAGAATAAAAAGCAGATGCTCAAAGCTGATGAAAGTCAATGTTCTTTCAACACGTCTCTTTCTCCCACACTTGAAACTCTTACCAGCGAGAAGTGCTTCTCACACTCAGTCGGGTCATTTCTGCACTTTTTACTTTTTCTTTGAAGGCGCAGAGCAGTGTGAGTCCCCACCTGGGGTGAAATGATTCCTGACAGGGAGCCTCCTGAGGGCACCCCACACAGGGACCTGCAGGCCCACGGCTGCCCGAGTCCAAGTGTGGCCCCAAGGACACTGTCTCCCTTTGTCAGAGCTGAAGGAACCTGATGCTTCCCAGCAATCTTGACACAAGGTCTCCGAGCCACACACACAGACCTAATCATTTCCAGACTTCTGCACAAATACCTACCTGAGAACTCACTCTCTGAGGACCCCAGTGTGAACCAGGGGAAGGGGAGGGGACGCATTGCCAGAGGGACCAGTGAATTAAGAGAGATCTAATCTTAGCCCTACTACTGCTTTGGAAACCTCACCAGCTGCCACCAGGCCTCTTCTCTCTGTGAAATGCACAGAGTGGACCCAAGCCATCCTAAAAGCCCTCGGAGCTGGAGCATTCTGTGAGCACATGGGATAGGATCTGAGCTGGAACATTCTGTGAGCGCAGGGGATGGGAATATGGGAGAGTGACCTGAGGCAATTTACACAGCAAGCCAAAGGCAAGGGGGTGACTGGTGGGGTCAGAGGAAAGTAGGGACCCGTGGAGAGTAATGAAATCAATGGCCCTGGGTTCCAGGTCCACCTCTAACCACAAGTAACCATACTGTGCTGGCCAGCCCCACAGGAGGTTCTGGGGAGATGCAGAAGGAAGTCTGGTCCTCAGCGAAGCCACCGTCAGAGGCAGACACCGAGATTCAGTCATGGAACGGAATACAATCAAGTTAAACATCTAGTTCCATTCTTTGATTTAGCAGACAGGTAAGCTGCAGAAGCCCCTTCTGAGGTCTAGAGCTGTTTAGCCAAGGACGTGCTGGACGCCTCCACCTGGAGGCCCTCCTTAGGTCTTCTGCCGGGCTCCCCATTGCCATGAGTGGTGTTGCTGTCCACCCGCTGGTCCAAAGCAGAAACCCTGCCCTCTCACTCACCTTCAAGTCCTTAGATCCTGCCTCATTCACATCCCTCTTCTCTGTGGGCTCTTGCCCCGTCTGTCATTTCCAGTGTCACTCCAAGCTCCCTGAAAATGAGGGGCCTGAGTGTCCTGGCCCATGTGGGATCCTCAGCACACAGACCAGTGATTAGCAGGGAGCAGGTGCTCCACGGTGGTTAAATAAACATTCCTCTGTCACCTGAACTTCTGTAACTGTTTCCTCTCTGGTCTCCCTGCCAACCACCTGGTCCCTTTTCATGCCACATGCCTAGCACTAGAAAAATGAGGTCTCTAAAACACACACCTGCCTTCTCACATCCCCACCTCAGGGCCCTCAGTGGGTTTGGGGTTGGCTTTATATTCTAGATAAAAGCCAGGTTCCTGGGTTCGGCACACAAGGCCCCTCCCTGATCTAGCCTTGAACCTCTCCGGGGCTGTCAGGCCTGCCTGCAGACCTGCTCTTGCCTCTTCTGTCCGCCCATACACCATTCTGCACTTTTTTTGGGTCTCTCTTTGCATATGATTGTCTAAACTACTCCTCATTCCCAAAAGCTTAGTTTGAAGGACATGTATTCTGAAAGCCTCCTCTGACTCCCCCTTTCCCCCTCAGTTAGTCCGATTTACATACCCCTTCTCTGTGGTTCTGTATCCTGTGCAGGTGTCCATGAAACATTTGTTAAATTAATGAAGAATGAAGGGAGGGAGGGAGGGAAGGAGGAAAGAGGAGGGGGGTGAAGAGAGAGAGAGAGAAGCACAAAAGAAAGAGAAGCCCCCAGGGCGCCTGGGTGGCTCAGTGGGTTAAGCCTCTGCCTTCGGCTCAGGTCATGATCTCAGGGTCCTGGGATCGAGCCCCGCATCGGGCTCTCTGCTCAGTGGGGAGCCTGCTTCCCCCTCTCTCTCTGCCTGCCTCTCCCCCTACTTGTGATTTCTCTCTCTGTCAAACAAATAAATAAATCTAAAAAAAAAAAAAAAAAAGAAGGAAAGAAAGAAAGAAAGAAAGAGAAGCCCCTGAAAGGACTATTTCTCCAAAGGTTAAGAAAACCAGTCAGTGTCAGAACTGGGACAAGAATCCAGGCCTCCTCATTTTCTCTGGTGGATCTTCTTCCAAATCCAACCCATAAATGTTTTCTCAAGGCTCTCTTCTCTTCCTCAATCTGTCGTGCCCTGCTGGACGACCTCCTATAGTTTTACTAACTACTCTCAAATCCCTGTCTCCTATCAGCTCTAGATTTACATATCCAAGTATCTGCTACCTAGATGTCCCATCGGCAATTCAAATTTAAAGTGACAAAGAATAAAATAAAATAATTACATTATCCACTGCTCTCCGGTGCAGAAACAACACAAACAACAAAAACCACTTCCTCCTCCTGGCTCACCTGCAGCTTTCCTACACCCATTCATAGAGTCGTGTGAGGCAGAAATGTGGAAATCATTCACTTTTTTAAGTGATCACTTCTAGACCAGGATATGTCATGTACTCCACATGCTTTTCCTCGTTTAACCTCATGAGAAACAGGATAACTGGAATTTGGAAGAGAACAGAATACAAAAAAAGAATACAATAGAATGCAAAAAAGTAGAGAAATGTAATATATTTACCACCGTGCTTAGCTTCATCAATTTCTCTATCTCCCGCACTCCTCAAGTACAAACACACCAAGATCACCAATGTTCCCCAGTCCTTCCATTGAACCGCCACCATCCTAAACTCTCCTGCACTACTGCAACAGACAGCTAGGGGTATCTCTGCCTCCAGTGTCACCCCAATCAATTCTACTCTCCATTTTGTCAGAAGCAAGAACTTTCTAAAAGATCGAGTCACTTCTGGTTCCAAACAAGATGGGGCAGTTGCACAGGCTGCAGACTGATACCGATCTCAAAGTTACGCCCATTCACTAACACAAGTATTCAGGGAAACTCTTGGGAGAAATTCAGGAGGGGGCAAACTGGGGAAAACAGGAGTCTGAGACAGGAGAGGTCTAATGGTTATGAGGTGGGGAGTGATTTTGGGAACAATGAAGTCACTGATAAGTCTTATACAAGCTAAGTTTAGGTTAAGATAAAGGTAAGCACTATAAGAATGATATAAGATGTGTTCTTTTAAACTACCCAAAGAAAATTCAACCTATCTAAAGGAAGGAAGGAAAGGGAAAAAATAAATGGCAAGTAGAAAAAAATTAGACAAAACTGAAAAGTCTTAATAAAAATATTTATAATTGGGTATAAAGTCACTAATCAAATAACAGAGACTAGTAGGGGTGTGTGGGTGGCTCAGTGGGTTGAGCGTCCAACTCTTGATTTTGGCTCAAGTCATGATCTTAGGGTTGTGAGATCAAGCCTCATGTGGAGCCCATTTAGGATTCTTTCTCTCCCTCCCTCCCTCCCTCTGTCCCGGCCCCATTCACTCTCTCTCTCTAAAGAAATAAAAATAACGAGACTAGTATTGTACAGTATGTGGGGAAAAAACAGTGATCCATTTAAAAGGAAGTATAAAACAAAGATGAAAATAAAGAACTAAAAAAAATGAATGAAATAAAAAAAATCCAAGATATAACTTTTAATATCAAATAAATGGAACGTGAGGTAAAAAGCATTATAAATGACCACAAGGGACATTCTATACTGGCAAAAGGAATCATCAGTGAAGAAGACTGTATGATCAAAAACACATACGCACCTAACAAAATTGCCTCAAAATATTTAAAGTAGCACCTTTGGAGAAAACCAGATAAATTAAAAAAAATTAAAATGGAGTTAGCAATCAAAAAAAAAAAAGAAGTTTAAAAACTCCCCATGTTCCTGGAAATTAAAAATTCTTTACTATTAAACAGCCCTGAAGGAACGAAAATGGAATTAACAAAATACAGATACTCCTTGAATTACAGTAGGGTTACATCCTCATAAACCCACCAAAGGATGAAAACATCCTAATTTGAAAATGCATTTAATAGGTGTACCCTTACCGAACATCACAACTCAGCTTAGCCTACCTCCATGTGCTCGGAACACTTAGATACTTTACTGAGAGTGAAAACCAGAATGGTTGGTTGTACGGGTTCGGAACGGTTGTCAGTGTAGGGGGATGTCTACTCTTGGGACCAGTGGCCGAGAAGCTGCAGCTCCCCCACACCATGGGAGAGCATCGCACTGCATACACCGACACCCAAAAAGAGATCAAAATTCAAAATTCTAAGTGTGGTTTCTACTAAAGGCATATCGCTTTCGCTCTGTCATAAAACTGAAAAATCCTAAGTCAAACCATCCTGAGTCGGGGCCCGTCTATACTGAGTGACGTAACAATAAAAGTATTTATTATACATCAGTATTTGTGCCAAGCAGCAAAACTGTGAGGATTCATGGCAAGTTGATCACTGACATCTGAACAGCCAACAGCTATTATGGCCACATCCATCCGTATCAGGAGACTTGTGGACAAGGAGACTTACCGGAGCCAAAGGACCGTTACAATAATTAAAGGGTATATACTCATTAGGCAGATATAATAATCCTAAAAGTGTGAGCACCCATTAACAGAAAAGAAGAAAAACTTCAAATCGATGATCTAGGAAAAGGAGAATAAATTAAACCCAAAGGAAGGACAAAGAAGGAAATAATAAAGATAAGAACGGAAATCAATGAAACAGAAAACAAGCAACAGTTCAATCTTGGGAAAGACAAATAAAATTAATTAACTGATCACAAAAGTAAAGGACAAAATAACCAATAGCAGAAGTGAAAAGGGGGATATTTTTAGAGATCCTACACACACTAAACAGATAATAAGGAAATATTATAAAGAGTTTGTGTCAGTAAATTTGACAACTCAGATGAAAGGAACAATTTCTTGAAAAATCAGAAATATAATTTACCAAAACATAATGAAGAATAAATTAAAAATGGGAATAGTCTGCTCTCTGTTAGGAAACTGAATTCATGATCAAATCCTTAGCACACCATGATTCAACTGTCATGCATCCCGACTGTGGTGGTGGCTATTCAATTTTACACATGTATTAAAATTCAGAAAACTGTATACCATAAGAAAAAAGGACACTTTACTGTATATTTTTAATCATATGTGTAATAGTTTTAGAACCTTTACACAAAGAAAATTCCAGGCCCAATGGTTTCACTACTGGAGTTTACCAAATTTTTAAAAGAGATAAAATCCTACAAAAAATTCTTTCAGAGAAAAGTGAAGACAGCAATATACCACACATTTCATGAAACTAATGTAACACTAACACCAAAACCTATAAATACTACACAAGGGAAGAAAATAAGAGACAAATATTCTTAATGGACACAGTGGTAAAAATACTTAATATTGAAAGAGTAGGTAAGAAGAATAGTGACACCTTCGTAATGATAACTTTTTCTTATCCCAGAAACTCAGGGTTGGTAAACTTTTAAAATCAATCAATCAATCAATCAATCAATGTAATTCACCAGGATAGAGGGGGGAAAAGTGATACAGCATCTTAATAGATGCAGAAAAAGAACTGCATGAAATTCAAAATCTTTTGCTGATAACAAAAGACAAACATCCCTTGGAAAATCAGGAATAGAAGGAAACTTCTCCAAGCAAATAGAGGACAACCATGAGAAACTTAAGAGTTAACATCACAGTTAATGGTGAAAGTGTGAATGCTTTGCCCCTAAGATAAGGAACATGGTTATGTGTCTTCACCAGTAAGTGAATTTAGCAGTCCCTAAGATACAATGTCAATAAACAAAAGTATTTCTTTATCTAAATATTAAATAATTTGAAAATATGATTCTAAAAAATTAAACTTATTATGGTATCAAAAAACCTACAATATGGTTAAATTTTACAAAAAAGAAAACATGAAATGCCTCTGCAAAAACAGGGAAACATTACTGAGAGAAATTACTAAATAAGAGGACAGGGAGACATAGTGCTTTTTTAATTGGAAATCTCAAAGTTGCTAAAATGTCAACTGTCCTTAAATTGATTTCTCGTAATTCAATGCAGTCCAGACAAACTTCTAAAAGGTTTTGTTTTCAGCTGTACAATTTGTCTTATTTATTTTGTTTTGTTTTGTTTTTAAATTTTTATTTTAGTTAACATCCAATGCTCATCACCAAGTCAATGCTTAAATTTATATGGAATCCTAAAGAGCTAAAATACCCAAAACAATCTTGAAAGAGAAGTACAAAGTTAGAAGACTCACACTACCAGACTTACGGTAAAGCTATTCTAATCAAGTCAGTATGGTATTGACAGTATAGCATGCAGATCAATGGAACAGAAGAAAGAGTCTTGAAACAGTACATACACAGTCACTTGATTTTTAACAGAGGCGATAAAGTGATTTGATAAGGAAAGAAAATCTTAACCATAATGTTTCATACAGTTCAATAAATGTATGAAAAAAATTTTGAACCTTCACCCCTACACCTCACACCATACATTAAAACTAATTTGAGGGTCCATATCTGGGCTTCTCCAA
>PISX010026932.1:0-23704 GCA_004024625.1 Mellivora capensis | reverse complement strand
TTTCCCTCAACTCCCTTCTCCTCTCCATCTCCCCATGTCCTCCGTGTTATTTGTTATGCTCCACAAATAAGTGAAACCATATGATAATTGACTCTCTCTGCTTGACTTATTTCACTCAGCATAATCTCTTCCAGTCCTGTCCATGTTGCTACAAAAGTCGGGTATTCATCCTTTCTGATGGAGGCATAATACTCCATAGAGTATATGGACCACATCTCCTTTATCCATTCGTCTATTGAAGGGCATCTTGGTTCTTTCCACAGTTTGGCGACCATGGCCATTGCTGCTATAAACATTGGGGTACAGATGGCCCTTCTTTTCACCACATCTGTATCTTTGGGGTAAATACCCAGTAGCACAATTGCAGGGTCATAGGGAAGCTCTATTTTTAACTTCTTGAGGAACCTCCACACTGTTCTCCAGAGTGGTTGCACCAACTTGCATTCCCACGAACAGTGTAAGAGGGTTCCCATTTCTCCACATCCTCTCCAACACACGTTGTTTCCTGTCTTGCTGATTTTGGCCATTCTAACTGGTTAGAGGTGGTATCTCAATGTGGTTTTAATTTGTATCTCCTTGATGGCTAGTGATGATGAAGGAAAACTTATTTCTTAAATGTTTTTTCCCTTCTGTATTGAGATCGCTAATTCCTTTTGCTAACTCTCATAATCTTACATACCAAAATATATAAGTACTCTAATTTTAAATTCTATTATGATTATTAGTATACAAAATATGTAACAGATTATGATGATATTAAAAATGAAAAAGAAATTAAATTTTAGCTTTCTTTAAGGTATCTTAATATTGTTGCTACCAAGAATCAGAGCCCATTTTTAATTCTATAAACTAATGAATCATTTATATATCATGATCCAAAATATAATGGTCTGATTTATATAATTTGATGGAAAAATTGGAAATTTGAACTTGAAACATGGAAGTCACGGTTTCTAGAAGTGGTGCATGTCTCTAAATGCTTAATAACACAAGATGCTCCAAGAAAATTAGTTTGAGAAACACTTTCTCAGAGACTCAGCTTGTATATTATGTATATATCTTGCAATTAAGAAAGCTATTTAATCTAGTTTAATATAATACCTTACTAACTTGATCTTAAAACAGTTATTTTCATGATTGAGATAGTAGTCTATTTTGGAAATCATCCTACCAAACTCATTTTGAGAAATACTGCACTATGTCAGTAATCCAAACTTCTGTCATGACTTAATTTCCAGTGTACTCCTATAAGGATCTGTAAGTATTTTATTTTATTTTATTTTTTATTTATTTTGTTAAGACTTTATTCATTTGTCAGAGAGAGAGAGCGAGCACAGGCAGACAGAGTGTCAGGCAGAGGGAGAAGCAGGCTCCCTGCCGAGCAAGGAGCCTGATGTGGGACTCGATCCCAGGACGCCGGGATCATGACCTGAGCCTGAAGGCAGCTGCTCAACCAACTGAGCCACCCAGGCGTCCCAGGATCTGTAAGTATTTTAGTCAAACAGTTGAACATACCTTTAAAAGGTGAACAAGTAGAATTATATCTCTATTTCTTATCTTCCAATTACAAAATATGAATGGTTTCCAAAAATACAGCCAGAAGTTTGAATATAATTTTTTTGAGGATAATTTGACAATTGATGGATCTGGTAAACTGAAATATCCTCCCAATAAAAAGTCCATAAAAAATTTTGGAAACCATAAGAGGTTAACATCCATAATATATGAAGAATTCACACAATTCCATAGCAAAACAAAAACAAAAACAAACAAAACAATCTGATTTAAAATTGGCAAAGTATCTGAATAGATATTTTTCTGAAGAAGACATACAAATCAAGCACATGAAAAAAAATGCTCAGCATCACTAATCATCAGATAAATGCAAATCAACACCACAATGAGATACCACCTCACACCTGTCATAATGGTTGTTATCAAAAGACAAGAGATAACAAATGCTGGCAAGGATGTGAAGAAAAGGGAATGTTTGTGTGCTGTTGGTGAAAGTGTAAATTGGCATAGCCACTATGGAAAATCTCCACTGTCAATGTTTCTTGAAAAATTAGAAATAAAACTATAATATCATCCAAGAATTCCACTTCTGGACATTTATCTGAAGAAAATGAAAGCAGTATATTGTAGAGATATCTTCACTCTCATGTTTATCACAGCATTATTTATGGTAGCCAAAGCATAGAAACATCTTAAGTGTCTATCAATGGGTAAATGAATAAAGAAAATGTCATGCATATATATTGTGTATATATATATATATATATACACACACACAAATTGCACAAATTGTATATATACATATATATACAAACATGCACAATATATACATATTGTATTTCATATATATAACAGATTTTTATTCAGCCATGAGGAAAACTGAAGGAAATAGTTCCCCACGTGATAACATGTATGAAATTGAGGGCATTATGCTAAGTAAAATAAGTCAGAGAAAGACAAATACTTACATTGCTTATATGTAGAATCCAGAAAAAAGTGAACTCCTAGGAGCAGAGAATATAACAGTGGTTGCCAATGGCCAGGAATTGGAGGAAATGAAGAGATATTGTTCAAAGTGTACGAACTTCTAGTTGTAAGATGAATATGTTCTGTGGATCTAATGTAAACCAGCTATAGCCACAGCTGATGATATTGTAGTGTATACTTGAAAGTTGCTAAGAGACTTTTCTTAAACATTCTCACCATAAAAAAACAGTAACAACAACAAAGTGGTAATTATGTGAGTTGAAGGATGTATTAACTAACTTTATTGTGGTAAACATTTTACAATATATCCACTTACCAAATTATCACATTGTCAAACTTAAACTTATACAATGTTATATGTCAATTAAGTCTCAATAATGCTAGGAAAAATACTAATTAAAAAGTATTTTGATTTCACATACCCCAAGTTGTGGACTAAATGTTTGTGTTCCCCTAAAATTTATAATTTGAAATCCTAACCTCCAGTGTTACATTAGGTGGTTGAACCTTTGGGAGGTGATTAGGTCATGAGGATGGCATGGGATTAGTGCCCATATAAAGAGATTCCAGAGAGCTCTCTTCCCATCTGGGGACAGAGCAAGAAGACATTCAATTTGAAAATTACACTTTGAGACTGAGATTATAAGATTGGACTGGAAAAAAGCACAGCTATGTGCCGTGTATAAGAAAAATGTCTAAAACATAAGGGTAAGTTGAAAGTACAAGGAAATTTTTTTTTTCAAAAAGACAGTACAAAGATAAAAGCAATCTACACATTTAATGCAATCCCTATCAAAATACCATCATTTTTTTTTCAAAGAAATGGAACAAATAATCCTAAAATTTATATGGAACCAGAAAAGACCCCAAATTGCCAGAGGAATGTTAAAAAAGAAGGCCAAAGTAGGTGACACTACGATTCCAGACTTCAAGCTCTATTACAAAGCTGTCATCATCAATACAGTAATGTACTGGCACAAAACAGACACATATATCAATGGAACAGAGTAGAGAGCCCAGAAATAGACCCTCAGCTCTATGGTCAACTAATCTTCAACAAAGCAGGAAAGAATGTCCAATGAGAAAAGGACAGTCTTTTCAACAAATGGTGTTGGGAAAATTGGGCAGCCACATGCGGAAGAATGAAACTGGACCATTTCCTTATACCACACACAAAAATAGACTCAAAATGGATGAAAGACCTCAATGTGAGACAAGAATCCACCAAAATCCTTGAGGAGAACATAGGAGGCAACCTTTTCGACCTCAGCCACAGCAACTTCTTCCTAGAAACATCGCCAAAGGCAAGGGAAGCAAGGGCAAAAATGAACTATTGGGACTTCATCAAGATCAAAACTTTTGCACAGCAAAGGAAACAGTCAACAAAACCAAAAGACAACTGACAGAATGGGAGAAGATACTCACAAATGACATATCAGATAAAGGGCTAGTATTCAAAATCTATGAAGAACTTATCAAACTTAACACCCAAAGAACAAATAATCCAATCAAGAAATGGGCAGAGGACATGAACAGACATTTCTGCAAAGAAGACATCCAGATGGCCAACAGACACATGTAAAAATGCTCAACATCACTCGGCATCAGGGAAATACAAATCAAAACCACAATGATATACCACCTCACACCAGTCAGAATGGCTAAAATTAACAAATCAGGAAACGACATGTTGCAGAGGATACGGAGAAAGGAGAACCCTCCTACACTGTTGGTGGGAATGCAAACCGGTGCAGCCGCTCTGGAAAACAGCGTGGAAGTTCCTCAAAAAGTTGAAAATAGAGCTACCCTATGACCCAGCAATTGTACTACTGGGTATTTACCCTAAAGATATAAATGTAGTGATCTGAAGGAGCACATGCACCCAAATATTTATAGCGGCAATGTCCACAATAGCCAAACTATGGAAAGAACCTAGATGTCCATGAACAGATGAATGGATAAAGAAGAGTGGTATATATATACAACGGAATACTATGCAGCCATCAAAAGAAACCAAATCTTGCCATTTGCAATGACATGGATTGAACTAGAGGGTATTATGCTTAGTGAAATAAGTCAATCAGAGAAAGACAATTATCATATGATCTCCCTGATATGAAGAATTTGAGAGGCAGAGTGGAGGTTTTGGGGGGTAGGGAAGGAAAAAATGGAACAAGATAGGATCAGGAGGGAGACAAACCATAAGAGACTCTTAATCTCACAAAACAAACAGGGTTGCTGGGGGGGGTGGGTATGGGGAGGATGGTTGGGTTATGGACATTGGGGAGGGTATATGCTATGGTGAGTGCTGTGAAGTGTGTAAACCTGACGATTCACAGACCTGTACCCCTGGGGCAAATAATACATTATATGTTAAAAACATAATTAATAAAATTTAAAAAAGACTGTACAAGGGTAGAGAAATAAACATATATATGTTAGCATCAGGCTCGGTAGGCTTTAAGGCAAAATACATTACTGAAGATAAAAGCAATAGCAATATTATAATATTCTCAAGGAATAGCAACAATCCTAAACCTATAATGTACCTAATAAAATAGCCTCAAAATAATTGTTAGTTTCCCAGACAAGTGGACAAGAAAATAAACAAGCTTGTTCTAATTGACATAGTGATGCGCTGGCACTCTTATTACTAATGCCAGATATTTTGTAAAGTGTAAGAATTTAACCTTAATAAGACTGAATGTTAAAAATGTGGGCTTTTACAATCTATATTCCCACTTCCTTAAAAAGTTTGAGGTAATTTAGGCACCCTAGGATTTTTGCCCACCTCTTTTGAGCTAGGATACTTTATTGTGCTATTTAGGAAAATATTGCTTGGGTGACTATTGTAAAGATGCTATACTTACTCAAAATAGCATGCTTGCTCCTAATGAGTGATGGTAAGGGACCTTCTCCATTCCCAAGAACATGGAAGTAGAGAAATGAAATTGCCTCTCAGAGCTAATTATTAAATCAGTCCATACTGGATCAGAGAAAAGATATTCAAGAAATTACTTTAAATGAATCAGATAATGTATTAGGCATTATTTTAAATGTTTTATATATGTATCCCCCACTTAAGACTTACCCATGACCTAACTGAAGAAAAAGGGCTATCATGCAAAATAACATACCCCTTTTAGGAAAGGAAAATTCATATGTAAATTTTCCCAGTGTGTCTCTAGCACTCACCAGGAAAAACTTGCCTTGGTCAATAAATGTGAGTAGGTAGCCCTTGCTACATACTAGTGGGATAGCTTGAAAACTAGCCATCAAGAGGAGACAATTATCTTACTTTGCTCTGATTCCTTGCTTTTTGTGCATATAATTTGGCATCTTGAGTATACTCTGCCTAGAGGAAAACAATTCACTAATCAAGAAATGCAAGTCATAATTGTATTGTCCTCTGGAAAATAAGGATAACATATTTTTTTTAATATTTCTTGCTTCTCTATCTGGTTATTGTGAGTCAGCTCTCCAGAGTGTGAGTCCTTCTGGATGTGCCAGAAATTTTTATTTGGCTTTTTAAGTTTTGCTTTAATTCCAGTTGACATATAGTATTATATTACAAATGTGCCAGAAATTAAATTCCCAGACCTCCCAAGCTCAACCAGAATGAGAAGACAGCCCCAAGGTCTTACTGACTGCACGGGCCTGTTGGGAATCCCACAGATTCCTAAGAGACAATTGACCTCGATGTCCTATGTTCCATTTACACTGCAACACGGATTACCCCAAGTACAGGCATGCCCTCCATCACCTTGTGTTTGGTCATTGGATGAGAATAAATCAGTACCTTTTCCCTTACTGTTTTTCACAAAAATACCTTGGACCCCCTACTTAGGTACAACAGAGTATTCTAAGGTGAAATAAAAATTTCTAGACCCTAAAACAGTTTATAGTGTAGCAAGGATTAAACAAGTAAGCAATGGTGTAAGACAACATTACTGCAAGGATTCTACAAGGGATATAGAAAATGACTACGGGGTTCAAAAATAGAAATCACCTCTAGTTGAGAGGAAAGGTTTAATGGGGAGGTAGTTTGTAAAACAACCTTGATAAATTGTGACTGCTAAAGTGACATTTTCAAAACCCAACCTGTTTAGAATAAAACTATTTCTTCTTCCTAACACATTCTTAAAACCCTTTGGTGGCTTGAAACTTTTTAGGAACAATGGCTAAAATATTTAGCATGCAGGCCTCTCTAACTTTATCTTGTCCTGGCCTCTCTGCAGTCCAGCTCCCCTGGCCTTCTTTCCACTTCTGTACACCACCATGCTCTCTCCTGCTTCCACATCTCTGTGCATGCCCCTGCCTCTGCCCCGAAACCCATTCCACCTGCCCTGTTGGTTGTATTTCCTATTTAGCTCTCACAGGTCCTCTTAATTTAGGTTCAAAATTTATCTTCTCAGACAAAAATCCACTTGTTGCATTTAAGTGAGATCTGCTGTCATGGAGCACTTTTCTTCCCAGGGCTTACGTTGGGCTGTTTCGTGTTCTAATTATACATGTACCTATGTGATGACTTGATTACCGTCTGAACCCAAATACTTAAGGCTGTAAACTAAAGAGGGATGGGAACTTACCTGCTTTTTTAAAAAAAAAGCATTGAGTGCTTACTTCCTTGCCTACTGTCACCCACCAACTGACATACAGTAACTGTGTGATAAGTATTTGTTGAATAAATGACAAATGCAAAAGAGAGAAGCTGTTTCAGACTGTGGGCACAGCACAGATCAACATGCAGCAGGGAAAAGAGCTGACAAGTTCAAGGATGCAAGAAGTTATGTTTAAATGACAGATATTTTATTACTGAGTTCCAGGATATAAGGGAAGGAGTTAATGCCTCATACAAGGGACTAATCCCCACTAAAAACTCCATTACTACTGATTAGATGCTCAACAAGAATGATTTATTGTTAATCAAGCGGTGGGAAAAAAGTGTAACAAAAGTCTAATAATATAGAGAAAAATTAGTAATGTATCAAAAATTGTTGTTAATTGTAATGAAATATGGTCAAGACCAAGAACTAATGCAAAAGCAAAAACCTCAGCAGAATTGAAAAAAACACATTGAGAGTGCGATGACATTGTTAGTTTTTCAGAAAAGAATTGTGATCGTAGAGAAAATCATGGGTAGATGTATTTTTTAATACATTTTAAAAAATTATTGAAGTAAAATATTTAAGAAATTTTTTAAACTATTGATGTAAAATTTACATACAGTGAAATGCACAGATCTTTTTTTTCTTTTTTTTTTAAGATTTTATTTATTATTTGACAGACAGAGATCACAAGTAGGCAGAGAGGCAGGCAGAGAGAGAGGAGGAAGCAGGCTCCCTGCTGAGTAGAGAGCCCGATGCGGGGCTCGATCCCAGGACCCCGGGATTATGACCTGAGCCAAAAGCAGAGCCTTTAACCCACTGGGCCACCCAGGCACCCCGAAATGCACAGATCTTAAGGTATGGTTCAAAGAGTCTTGACACAGTCACATGACTCTAATCCATACCATTTTTAAGATACAGACATTTTCCCTCATCCCACAAAAGTTCCTTCATGTTTCTTTCCAGTCAACCCCCTTTCCCACAGGAAACCACTGTTCCGAAATCTAAAATCATAGAGTTGTTTGCCTATTGCAGATCTTCATGCAAATGAAGTTATACACCAAGGGAATATAATTTTGTTTCTGGTTTCTCTTGCTCATCATAATGCTTTGGAGATTCATGCCTGTTGTTGCATACATCAGTCATTCCTTTGTGTTGCTTAATGGTGTTCTGTTGCTTGGCTATACATCACAAGACAATGTTTTGTTGTTGTTGCTATTGTGTATATGATGGTTTTAAATTTAATTTTCTAATTATTTGTTGCTAAAATTTAGGAAAACAACTTAGTCTTGTATTTGACCTATATTGGTATCTTGTAACCTTGTTAAATTCACTTAATAGTTCTAGTAGTTATATAGATTCCTTGGTATTTTCCAATAAACAATTGTATCATTGGGAGAATGTTAGTTTTTTCTTTCTAATAGTTATGTTTTCTTTTTTTCTTTCTTTCTTGCATTGCTACATTGGTTAGGACCTCAAGAAAGAAGAAACATGGTGAGAATGGACAACTTGCTTGCTTCTAATCCTAAGGAAAAAGCATAGTCTTTTACCATCAAATATAATTGTAGCTCCAGGTGTTGCACTCTTTATCAGAGTCTATTCCTAATGTGTTAAAAATTTTTTATCATAATTAAGTGTTGGATTTTTTTTCAAATACTTTTCCTGCACCTATTGAGATGAAGATTTTTATTGAGAGTAATTGATTTTCTACTATTGAACCAGCCTTGCTTTCCTATGAAAAGCTTCACTTGGTTATGATATATTTTTTTATACAATGCTAGACTTCAATTATTAATACTTTGTTAGAGGTTTTTGTGTCTATGTTCATGAGAGATACTGGTCTATAAAATACCATTTGTTATGGTCTTACCTAGTTTTGGTATCAGGCTTTTTCTGACCTCATAAAATTGTTCCCTTTCCTTCTTCCTATATTTTCTGAAACAAAGGAGAGAAATGTATTTCTTCCAAATGTGCTAGTAGAATTTGTCAGAGTCTAGATCAGAACTATCTTCAAGTAAAAGCTTTTATTTCCAAACTCACACAGATATTGGGATATTCAGATTCTCTAACTTTTTCATATTTTGGCAACTTGTGTTCCTCCCCAAGAAATTTTTACATTTTACCTAAGTTGTCTCATTTTTTAGCAGAAAATTTCTAATAATAATTACCTTATTATTTATTTAATGTCTGCAGTTTCCCTAGTGATACACTCTTGCATTCCTGATATTAATATTTGTTTCTCCCTCTCTTATTTTTGATGACTCTAGTTATGGGTTATCAATGTTATTAATGTTTTCAAAGAATCAGCTTTGGCTTTGTTGATTGCCCTTACCATTTCATTGTATTCTTGTATTCTATTTCACTGATGTCTGCTTTTATATTTATTATTTTCTTCCTTTTGTTTATTTGCTAAGTGCAAATAAATGTTCAGTTTTCTTTTTACAGCCTTTGGTCTTCTCTTCTAATATAGAGCTATACATTTCCCTTTACTATTTTAGTTAGCATCATACAAATTTGGACCTGTTGTGGTTTCATTACCATTTAAGTAATAATATTTCCCAACTATTCTGTGTTTTCCTTTTGAAACCATGGATTATTTAGAAATATATTGCTTAATTTTAAAATACTTTGATATTGTCATCATCGCTTCAGTTAATGATTTTATTTTTTTAAGGATTTTTATTAATTTATTTGACAGAGAGAGAGATTACAAATAGGCAGAGAGGCAGGCAGAGAGGCAGGCAGAGAGGCAAGCAGAGAGAGAGGGGGAAGCAGGCTCCCTGCTGAGCAGAGAGCCCAATGCTGGGCTCCATCCTGACCTGAGCAGAAGGTAGAGGCTTAACACACTGAGCCAGCCAGGCATCCTATGTTAATGATTTTCAATTTAATTTTATTATGGTCAAAGAACATACTCTAGATGATTTCAATTCTAGTACATTTATTTAGACTTCATTCTTTTGCCCAGTACATGATCTGTCTTGTGAATGGTAAATGTCCACTTTAAAAGACTATATAATCTCTAGGTGCTGGGTGTGTATTCCATAAATGGCAATTAGATTAAATTGATTGATAATGTTATTAAATTATTTTATATTCTTTGTGATTTTTCAGTTTACTTATTCTATCAATTACCAAGCCATAAGTGTTATGATATCTAAGTATAAATGTAGGTTTGTCAGTACTTTTCTTTAATTCTGTCAGTGTTTTCTTCATGTAGTTTGAAACTCAGTTACCAGGTATATATAAAAGAGCATTCTGATTTCTTGATGA
Source organism: Mellivora capensis (assembly GCA_004024625.1). Taxonomy (NCBI): domain Eukaryota; kingdom Metazoa; phylum Chordata; class Mammalia; order Carnivora; family Mustelidae; genus Mellivora; species Mellivora capensis. The sequence goes on along the minus strand of PISX010026932.1, from coordinate 13,325 downwards.
TTGACCCTTTCCTATCTTGAAATGTACATCTTTATCTCTTCATCTGTTTATAACAACTCTTTTAAAGACCTTATTTGCCAATTCCAAAATCTAGGTCATCTGTGAGATTGTGTCATTCATCTGTTGTTTTCATAATTAGATATTAATATTTTCTTGGGTCAACATACATCTAGTAATTTTTGATAATATGCAGGGGATTGTGGATGTCATGTTACTGAGAATCTAGATTTCTTGTCTTCCTGTAAAGACCACTGAATTTTGTACTACTGGGCAGTTAAATTACTAGAGGATCAGCTTGATCCTATTGAGGCTTGGTTTAAGACTCTACTTGGTTGAATTAAGATGGTCTTACTGTAACCCTCCTGAAGTTATCCTTCTAGAATTTTCAACTGAATTCCCAAGATATTCAGCAAGTTTTCTCCACTGTGGATATTCAAACTACAGGTTTTTTTTTCCAGCACCGTGTTATGTCCAGAATCATTCAACTCTCAGTCACCCAGTAACTGTTCTGCTCTAGTCCTTGTAAAACGTGGCTCTGTACATAGTATAAAATAGTATTTGGCCCAAACTCTTTCTAGTGGCTCTCTATGTTGATTTTTGGTATTCCCTCTCTGAACATCTTCTCCTATCTGGTATATTTCCAGAAAATTCCAGTTACCTTGGCAGCCCCAAACACAGATTTCTGTTTCCTTCATTCTGCATGATTGCTGCTTTCTTTTTGGACCCTGCTTCCCTCCACTTCCTTTTGGAAAGAGGACTTCCCAGGAGAAAATCAGAGTGAATGTGTAGCTTTCCTCATGCATTTCTCTTCTCTGGAAAATTTTATCCAGTTTTTTTCTGTTGTCCAATGCCTGAAAACAATCGTTTACATAGTTTTTTCAGTTGTGTAGTTGTTGATATCATTGTTCTATCATGACCAGAAGTTAAAATGCAGATAGACTTTTTTTTCTCTCTCTGAAGAACTACATTACTGTTTTTTACTTTTCAAGTTTTTATTTACATTCTAATTAGTTAACATATATGGTAAAATCAGTTTTGGGTATAGACTTTAGTGATTTATCACTTACGTATAACACCCAGTGCTCATCACAGTAAGTGCCCTCCTTAATACCCATCATCCACCTACCTCCCTCCATCAACCCTCAATGTGTTCTCTGTAGTTTGAGTCTTTTATGGTTTGTTTCCCTCTCTCTTTTTCTTTTCCTTCCCCTATGGTCATCTGTTTTGTTTCTTTAATCCCACATATGAGTGAAATCATATGATGTTTGTCCTTATCTGACTGACTTATTTTGTTAGCATACTACAGTCTAGCTCTATTCACATCATGCAAATGGCAAGATTTCACTCTTTTTGATGGCTGAATAATATTCCTGTGTGTGTGTGTGTGTGTGTGTGTGTGTGTGTGTGTGTGTGTATGAATATGACATCTTTATCCAGTCATCAGTTGATGGACATTTGGGCTCTTTCTATAATTTGGCTATTGTTGATAATGTTGCTATAAACATTGGGGCATATGTGCTCCTTCGAATCAGTATTTTTGTATCCTTTTGGTAAATACCTATTAGTGCAATTGCTTCTACTTTTAACTTTATGAGGAAACTCCATACTGTTTTCCAGAGTGGCTGATTCAGTTGGCATTCCCACCAACAGTGTAAGAGAGTTCTCCATTCTCCAAAACCTTGCCAATATCTGTTGCTTCCTGTGTTGTTAATTTTAGCCATTCTGACAAGTGTGAGGTGGTATCTCATTGTGGTTTTGATTTGTATTTCCCTAATGATGAATGATGTTGGGCATCTTTTCATGTGTTTATTAGCATCTGGATGTCTTCTTTGGAAAAATGTTCATTCATGTCTTTTGCCCATTTTTTAACTGGCTTATTTGTTTTTTGGGTGTTGAGTTTGATAAGTTCTTTATAGATTTTGGATGCTAATCCTTTATCTGGTATGTCATTTGCAAATCTTTTCCCATTCTGTAGGCTGCCTTTTAGTTTTGTTGATTGTTTCCTTTGCTATGCAAGACCTTTTTATTTTGATGAAGTCCTGGTTGTTCACTTTTGCTTTTGTTTCCCTTGCCTCTGAAGACATGTCTAGTAAGAAGTTGCTACAGCTGAGATTAAAGAGGTTGCTACCTGTGTCTCTTCTAGGATTTTGATGTATTCCTGTCTCACATTTAGGTCTTTCATCCATTTTGAATTTATTTTTGTGTTTGGTGTGAGAAAGTGGTCCAGTTTCACTCTTCTGCATGTTGCTGTCCAGTTTTCTCAATACCATTTATTGAAGAGATTTGTCTTTTTTCCCATTGGATATTTTTTTTCTGCTTTGTCAAAGATTAGTTGACAGTATAATTGTGGGTGCATTTCTGGGTTTTCTGTTCTATTCCATTTACCTGTGTGTCTGTTTTTGTTCCAGTACCATACTGTCCTGATGACTACAACTTTGTAATACAGCTTGAAGTCTGGAATTCTGATGCCTCCAGCTTTGCTTTTCTTTTTCAGGACTGCTTTGACTCTTTGGGGTCTTTTGTGATTCCATACAAATTTTAGGATTGTTTGCTCTAGCTTTGTGAAAAATTCTGGTAGTATTTTGATAGAGATTGCATTAAATGTACAGATTTCTTTGGGTAGTATGGACATTTTAACAGTATTTGTTCTTCCAATCCATGAGCATGGGATGTCTTTCCATTCTGGTCTAAATGGTTTCTACAGTCTTTCAGAGACAGCAGATTTGTGGACTTCTCTATCATCTTTTCTGTCTCCCTTCCCTATTATGAAGGGAGAATTCCCTTATAAAGGATGCTCTTAGTGTCAGTTGGGTGTTCTCCAGCAGCTTCTAATTTATTGACTGAACTCTACACTCCTTTGAATAAATCTTGTTTTTAATTTTGCTTAAAATAACACACAAATAAAATATAGCTTATCTTTTAAAAAAATTTTTTTTTATTAACATATAATGTATTATTAGCCCCAGGGATACAGGTCTGTGAATTACCAGGTTTACACACTTCACAGCACTCACCATAGCCCATACCCTCCCCAATGTCCATAACCCCACCACCCTCTCCCTACTCCCCTCCCCCCGGCCACCCTCAGTTTGTTTTGTGAGATTAAGAGTCTCTTATGGTTTGTCTCCCTCCCGATCCCATCTTGTTTCATTTATTCTTTTCCTATCCCTCAAGCCCCCCATGTTGTATTTCCACTTCCTCATATCAGGGAGATCACATGATAGTTGTCTTTCTCTGATTGACTTATTTCGTTAAGCATAATACCCTCTAGTTCCATCCATGTTATTGCACGTGGCAAGATTTCATTTCTTTTGATGGCTGAATAGTATTCCATTGTATATATATATACCACATCTTCTTTATCCATTCATCTGTTGATGGACATCTAGGTTTTTTCCATAGTTTGGCTATTGTGGACATTGCTGCTATAAACATTAGGGTACATGTGCCCCTTCGGATCACTACATTTAGGGTAAATACCCAGTAGTGCAATTGCTGGGTCATAGGGTAGCTCTATTTTCAACTTTTTGAGGAAACTCCATGTTGTTTTCCAGAGTGGTTGCACCAGCTTGCATTCCCACTAACACTGTAGGAGGGTTCCTCTTTCTCCGCATCTTCGCCAATAGCTTATCTTTTTTACAGTTTTTTTTTTTTTCTCCACAGATGCACCAATAGGCTGGCAATGGAAATCACCATCAAGAAATCGAAAATGCTTATTTAACGGTTTGCTAAGTGTTGAGATGATATGGTATTTCCACACTGATGTCTAATGTCATAAATACATACATTTCCCTTGATTTAGAAAATTACTTATTCCTACATCTTTAGAATCTACCTATTAATTGACTTTTAAACATTTATTTTGCTCATGCTTTGTGTCTGGCACTGGGCTAAGACAGAATAACTTCTTTTAGGTAACTGAGTGGAAGGAAAATAGTCCCAATAGGTTACAAAAAAGTGATTCTGAGTATTTGACTAATTATTTTAGTTGGCTGAAATGCATTTGAATGGAGCATAGGGCACATAATGGGAGAGGAAACAAACTTCTCCTTGCTTAGCTGAAACCACAGAGAATGGGGAAAAGGAGTACATACCAACTGTACCTAGTAATTTGATCTTGAGTGCACTTTGCCTCTGCCTTTTTGATCTTCATTTAGTCTGCAGTAGTAAATTTGTACATTATATACGAAGTGAACATAATTGTATGGAAAATTAATTACTCTTTCATTGACTCTAAAAAAAGGCAATCTAAGACATACCAGTATTTCTTGTCATTGTATAAACAGTTTTTTTCAAAAGTCTATATTAAAATAGGTAGGTTTTGGGGTGCCTGGTTGGCTTAGTTGGTTAAACACCCAACTCCTGACAATCTCATCATATCGAACCCAGTCTCCCTCTCCCTCTACCCCTTCCCCACTCTCTCTCTCAAAATAAAAAAAATAATATTATGAGTAGGTTGTATTTTTAAATAGTATTATAATAAATATATCCTGGATAAATATGGAAATTCTCAATTATATGCAAGGATTCACAGTGAACATTAATAATAAAAATAACAAAAATTAAATTGACAATAAAAACTACACACAGCAAAACTATATAATTTGAATGGAGAAATTCTTAACTGATAGATTTATGACTACAAAAGCACACCAAATAGGCAAAAGCTATAAAGTGTAAAAGTGAGTATGAAAAACAAATCAATTAACCAAAGAAAAACTTCATGTAAAATGTTTATAGAAAGTACTTATTAACTGATGAATATTTTCAAACAAAATTCCAATGTAGATATAATTCTTAAATATTTACATTCATAAACAAATATCCAAATACCCCAGGATTAAAACAATGGGATAAAAAAGGGAGGGCAGGCAAAGCATCTTATGCATCTGCAAAATATACCTAAAACAAGTTATATTTGTTTTACAGAATATTGGCAGTTCCTAACATTTTTATTTGAATATTCACTCAGTCTTCTCAGTATGTTCGAAGCCATAGCTATTAAGATAAATGCTATTAAACCTGAAAGCGTTGACACCAATTTACAAATGTCATGATAGTTATATTAAAGTGTATTGCTAAAGAGATATTGTTTAAAAAATTACTCCCATATCTGGTATAACTTTACATTTCATGGAATTATTTACATTTGCAAATATTCACTTGCAAAATGTATTTGAATCCAAATCAAACTTACCTGATAGGACCTCAACAGAGAAAATTGAGGTCCCCTCATACAAGTGGAACTTGGTAAGGTCCCAGGATTGTTTGATAAGTTCTAAGATCCAGCTGAACTTCAATCCAGTTTTGGAAAAGATATTTGCCACTCTGTCTCCCCTTTCCATTCCACTACGGAGAATATAAAGCAACCTAATATTCTACAAAATTAACATCATATGGATATAATACACGAACATTCTCAAATGCAGGTAAAAATTAACCTTATGTAAGTATTTAGTGGGAGAGAGATGATGTGAGTTGGATGGTGCTGACAGAATTGTATATGCGTGTCTTATACTTAAGCTCTTAAAGAAGAGAAAATATTTATAATGATAGGGCCACCAAACTGGAAAGACTCTTAAGGTTATAGATGTAATTGTACATCTATATGCATATGCTGAAATGTACATCTTAATGCATATGCTGAAAAAAGGAATTTATGTTCTGCCTTCAGTTTGGTACTCTCCTCTCAAAGCTAAGTACTAATGAGACATTTGTTTAAAAAGGTATTTGTGATTGTACCGTCCGCAAGATCACTCCATTTGAGTGTTTAAATGGTTCATACCTCAGTGGACCAGAAGAGAAGTAAAATCATGTCAACATGTTGAATAAAGTATGCCTAATCTTTCTAAACTTCTTGTGCCAGGTCCCTCAAAAATAAATAAAATACAAATTTTCTTTCTTTTTTTTCTTTAAATTCAATTAGCCAACATATAATACATAATGTTTTTGATGTAATATTCAGTGATTCATTAGTTGTGTATAACACCCAATGCTAAAAATTTTCTTTAAAAGTTCTTTCAAAAAGGGGCACACTTTTTAAAAAGATCGTTCTATTTTTACACTGACCTGCAGAAATCGTTGACAGAGGAATAAGCAAATTGTATATATGAAACTTTCTGCCTATCAAAAAGAAAAACAGAGCACTGAAAAGTGTCCAGATGTCTTCTTTACAAATGGGAACATATAGCATAGCCAAATATTTTGCACAATATTAACTTTGATGAGTGCAGACAAGAGAAAATGGAACATAATATTTTGTTCAGTCCATTTACCATTTCGCAGTACAGGCTATACCATTTGTTTGCATGTGCTGTTAATAGTTTAAATTTCTGTGGTTACTTTTTATACTTTTTATGTGTTGTTTTCCCATAACTCATAAATATTTCCCCAAAAATAAAGCTTTTTATGTTTAAAATTGTTTGTATCACTCTTACATTAATAAAGAGCCTGCTTTTGATTAGCTAGCTTCTCTATATTCCATGTTGTAGGAGGAAAATTACACCCTTTTTGAAATGCTCTGTAGATTTAGTAAAAACTGTTTCTTAGCAACTCTTGAGAAATAGCAGCTGAGAGGTCCTAAATGTAAATTGAGTGAAATTGAAACACCTGTGGGTCATTTGGCATAGGTAGGCAATTGTCACATTAGCTTTTACTTTCTTAGGTAATGGAGTTTGTTTCATAATGCTTTATAATTCCAAATGGAATACTGTTTGGTCTTCTGAAATCTAAACTCCTAAGATTTAAGACAGTGATGAAAGGCAAATGGTAACTTGGCTGACTCCTTGGGTGTTTAGTGTAGAGTATGGTGTTTTGTGATGAGAACACACTAATAAAGAACTTTTATCAAGATTGGCTTTAACTGTTGATGTAGTGGGAGGATGTGAGATGGAGAGATGAGAACCCAAGCCTTACATGTAGTGACACTCAGGTTCCTTTAGTGTATGTGAGATTAGGAAGTTCTGGAAGAGGGAAGTACTATTTATTTTACTTTCAGAATTTTTGCAAGTGAGTCCATTTGCTTTCGCCTCCAGTTTTATGAGAAGTCATAAAAATGTCAATAATTGCTATTAAATATGATAAAATGAAACTTGAAGGAATTAATAAAACAATGGTAAGCACCTGAAGTAGCTGGAGGGTGATTCACTTGGTAAGAAAATATGGAATTTATTATTTATTTTTACTCTGAAAATTAGAGAATTTTATTCTGCTTTTCTGAATAAGGAAATTCTCATTGCTGTGGTTGTTACTACTAAAATATGGGACTGTGGAGAGTCAGTCTTTTGTGGAAGCTGAATATCCTTTTACATGGCCTACCATTACAGATTAGGAGTGGGGTAATTATAAAGGATAGTATTATGCAATACCAAAGCCTGCACTCCAAAAGCCACTATTCATTTTGGCCTATACCCAGCCCATTTCCCTGACTCCTGGGCAGATTTTGGTCCCATTGGTCTAGAGGATATAAATAAATATTCATTTGACCGGTACAGAAACAGAGCATGACCAAGAGTACATATTGTCCTATAAAAGTTCATGCAAGACAACTTCTACAGAATCTTTTGAAAACATTTAGATGAGAAGCTGCATCTCTTTGCATCGAATTCATGCCAAGATCACAACTTTTTGCACATGTGTCATCAGTCTCCTCTCATAGCAGATACTGCTGCTCAATCTTTATCCACACAGCTCTTAGGGCAGCTAACTCCAATAAAACATGTAAATTAAAATCTGACTCTTTCTGAGCCAGTCCAATGAATTTTATGTTGAAATTGGATGGCCCTAGGATCGACTTAATGTAAATTCACTGAGTGTACTCTGTAGGATTACTTGGGATCCCAGTGAGGCATAATATGGTGTATATCCTCAAGGAACTTGGAATCTAGAAGGAAAGACAAGACACAGACAATCATCCTGAGCTGTTAAGTGGGATTTGGGCAGGGTGGCCAAGGAAGTTCAATAGGGAGTCTGGTTGAGAGGAGGCAGCTATATGTAAAAGATTTAAGGAGACAAAGAGTAACCTTCAAGAAACTTGGTTAAGTTTAGGGACTTAGAAGAGCAAAGAAGATATAGAGTGAAAGAGATCGGGAAATTGCTGGGAAGGACTCCAGGGCTGGTGAGGGCTGATCCTGAAGAACAGGTGTTTATTCTCTGCCCCACTCTACATTATCTACTGGATATAGGTATCTACTAGCCCATGGTGACTGTAGTTAGAAAGCAGGATTGCTGGAGCCACAGATACTTCCATGACTCCATCGTACCTGATAATATAAGGAACAAGTTTGGATTATTTGCAACTATCTGTGTTTCCTGTTTTTATAAAGAACAAACAGTGAAATCAGCCCCATTCTTGAATATTGAGTTTTATAAGATTGAGGGACACTAAGGCATTTTTTTGTATTGAATTAGATACTAGATGTAAAATGTACCTTTGTAAAATAGGCCTTATGATTAATTAAATATTTAATGGATAGCCTTCGTTAATGGATTGCTTTTCACAACTTAAACTAAATATTCTTTTTTTTTAAATGATTTTATTTATTTATTTGACAGAGATCACAAGTAGGCAGAGAGGTAGGCAGAGAGAGAGGAGGAAGCAGGCTCCCCGCTGAGCAGAGAGCCCGATGTGGGACCTGATCCCAGGACCCTGGGATCATGACCTGAGCCGAAGGCAGAGGCTTTAACCACATTGAGCCACCCAGATGCCCCTTAAACTAAATATTCTTATTGTATATTTTTGAGAGGAAACTAGTAGTTCTTTATATAATTCGTATAAATGATCTTTGCCATGGAACTCTTCATGAAGTCGTCTTCTAATTTTCTTCTCTAGTACATTCTGCTTGTGCTAGCTATATATTTGATGGTGCGGCATAGGCAGCCTTATTTCAGCTCTGGGATTCAATTTACTGAAAGTAACTATGTTCACTTACATTAATTTTAAAGAACTAAAATGATCTACTATTGTATCCAAAATGATATTAATTCCGTGAATATATCAAAGTCAACTTCTACATTTGTTAAAAATCACTTTTTATAATCCCTATTTATTCACTGATATCTTCGACTATTTCTCATATTTTTGCAGAAATGCACAATGTCAAATTGTATACATCCAGATATAATCTTCAGAAGTGCTTACTTAGATCATTCTGCTTGATAAAGAAATTTCTCTCAATATAACCAAGGTTTCCCTTGTATTTACTTTTAAAATAGTTGAAAACATAAAGCACTGAATGACCTGAGAAAGTGCATTTGAACAGATTTCGTACTGGGATCTTATAGCTTAAATACTGTTACCAGGATTACAGATGGTCAGTCTATATGACAAAGCCTATCAAATTACTGATTTCTTCTACAGACAGATGGCGAAGGGGCCTAACAGAAGCTCAGTTTTCAAGTTGTAGTGGGGTGTGTGTGTGTGTGTGTGTGTGTCTGCTAACGAACAAAGGTCTCTTACTCCGAAGGGCAAAAATAATTGTGTATGTTACCTAGCCCATATTTGTCAGTACAATACTGATGACTAACTGTTGAGTTTTGGGTAAAGAATATTTTACCCAACCAAAGCAAAACAAAACAAAAAAATTGTAAGGCTGTTGTTTTACTTAAATTGTGATCTAAATTTTCCTATGAAAACCAAAAATAAAAAAATAGTGAGTACCTGAAATACCTGAAGGGTAATTCAATTGGTAAGTAAGTTTGGAATTTAATATTAATTTTTACTCTTTGAAAATTGGATAATTGTATTCTTTATTAGTAAAGGGATAGTTTAGAATTAAAAATAATTTATATTTTTCCATTTATGAGTCTAAAATACTCCTTTTTATAATCTTTCATTCTCTATCTTCAAAAGACTATAGTTCTTTATTCAATTTGAGCTCAACTTTTCTGAAAATAAATGAAAGACTTCCACAGAATTGTTAGTTACAGAGCAGCACTTGAATTAGTTGTGCTCCTTTGCTGTATCTGTGCAGGACACAACCATTTCATTAGCTCCTGGAGCTAGTGAATCTTCTGGAAAGACTCCATGTCAAAAATAACTGTTTAACTTTTCAAATTATTCTGTCATCTGACATATCTCAATCATTTATCAAGATGAGATACTGTTTCCAATGTTTCTTCTGACCTAAGATGTTGTGGGTGAACAACAAATTTCCAGCCTAATTTCTGATGGAACCTGTCCCAGGGAACAGGATGTTTTGAGCAGAAAATGAGTTGGCACTTGCCTGGAGGCTAGATGTGGGTAAACCATCTCTCTCCTCCCAAGATGTAAGATAGTCACACATTTGTCAGGGAATGCTCAGTCAACTGATAGATCAGACAATTGACAAAGAAGGAAAAGCACATCTGGTGCATTATTAAGTATCAAGATGAAGAACAGAGGTCATAATTAAGCTTGTACTTAACAGCTCATTGACTTGAGTAATAATAACAATGACTTTATAAAAGCACCCCCCTATCTTTTCTCTCATTGTCCTCACAAAGAAGTTAACAATGTCTGTGCTGTCATTATCAAGAAAATATGTCAGCCTTCTCCTTAATTAAAACCTTCCCTATAGTATTCACATGAAAATTTTCATGTTTTCCATTTTAAAAAATTACTTCAGTTGCTCTTTGGAGACAAATCACTGTATAAATCCCCACATACAAATAAGTAAGTCAACCCAACTACATGTTGTAAGGCAGTTACTTTATTTATATATGTCTGCTCATAAGGAGCAAAAAAATTATTAGGGAAACTCTATGTGAATGCTATATTTTGATGAATGGAGACACTAAAGTGAATTATGCAATAGAAATAACATATATAGTATTCATTAAAATCTGTATTATATCATCAAATATCTTTACATAATACCCACCCCCACCTCTGCCTGCCTCTCTGCCTACTTGTGATCTCTGTCTGTCAAATAAATAAATAAAATCTTTAAAAAAAAAAGAATTGTATTCTAATTTCTTACCATGGTAAATGAAGCCGTATATGATCTCGTCCTTACCTCCTTAATGAACTGACCTGCTACTTCCTCCTTTTTTGTTACTCTGCTTCAGCCATACAAGATTTCTTGCTCTTCCCCTAACTTGTTGCTGCTTCAGAGATTCGTATTTGCTGTTCCTTCTTCTTGGAACATACCTTGCCCAGGTCTTCATGTAGAATGTCGTCTCTCATGCTTAAGTCTGTATTCAAAGGTTGCCTCCTCAAAAGGTCTTTCTTAGTGAAACCATAAGCTGTTTTTTTTTTTAAGATCAACAAAATTGATAAAATTTTAACCAGACTTATCGAGAGAGGAGGCGGGGACTCAAATAAATAAGATCAGAAATAAAAGAGGAAAAGTAAAAACCAACACCACAGAAATACAAAGGATTCGAAGAATATTATGAGAAGTGGCATGCCAATATATTAAACATGCTCAAGAAACAGATAAATTCCTAGAAACATATAACCTCCCAAAACTGAATCAGAAAGAAATGGAAAATTTGAATAGACTGATTATCAGCAATAAAATGGAATCAGTAATCAAAAAGCTCCCCAAAACGCAAGTCCAGGGCCAGATGGCTTTACAGGAAATTCTACCAAACATTTAAAGACTTAATACCTACTCTTCTCAACCTATTCTAAAAAATAGAGGAAGAAACACTTTTAAATTCATTCTGTGAGGCTAGTATTACCCTAATACTCAAAACCAGATAAAGACACTACCAAAAAGGAGAATTACAGACCACTATCCCTGACTGGTTTTTGTAGATATACTTAACTTTACTGGTTTTGTGTTTCTTACTTTTCTTATTCCTGCTTATGGTCTTTCTTTTCACTCAGAGAATCTCCTTTAACATTCCTTGTAAGGCTGGTTTAGCTGTGATGAATTTCTTTAACTTTTGTTTGTCTGGGAAACTATATCTTTTTTTATTCTAAATGCTAGCCTTGTTAGATAGAATATTCTTGGTCCCCACTGAGCAGGGAGACTGATGTGGGGCTCGATCCCAGGACCACAGGATCATGACCTGAGATGAAGGCAATTGCTCAATGACTGAGTCACCCAGGTGCCCTTGATTGGTTCTTTTTTATGTTGTCTATCTCTTTGTTGAGAGTCTTACTGAGGTTCTCTACTTTTTTCTCAAATTTAGTGAGTATTTCTGTGAATATTGCTTTTAATTTTCTATCAGGTATATTACTTACCTCCATTTTATTTAGCTCTCTTGTGATTTTGTGCTATTCTTTTATTTGGGACAAATTCCTCTATCTCCTCGTTTTGTCTAATTCTCTGTTTCTTTGAGTTACAAAAGTCAGCTACATATCCTGCTCTTAAAGGTAGTGGCCTTATGAAGAAGAGTTCCTGTTGTGCCCTGCAGTTCAATGTCCCCTGTTGCCCCCAGAACCTGATAACTCAGAGGTATCTCCTATATGTGTTGTGGCTGAATTGTGTTTGTCTTTATCCAGTCATCTGCAGTGGCTCTCTTTGCCTGTTGTGGGCAGGGTCTGGTCTCTGTTTGGTTAACAGGCCAGTCTGGGGCCCACCTTGGCTTGAGATGACTCAGACGAGCAGTTTCCCAGAGCTTCAGTGTCACTGAATTGCAAGGCACTCTCCTCGTGAGGAGCTTTTGTTGGTGGGTGGGACCTGCAGTCAGACCAGTTGTCTGCCTCCAGCCCAGTGCTGGGGCTGCAGTCGGACTGGTGTGCGTGGTTTTCTTTCCCTCTCGGGGGCAGGAATCACTGTGGCGTGGTGCTGACCCCGTAAGGGCTGCTTGCACACTGCCAGGCTTGTGACGCAGCTTAGGTTGGACTCCTACTGAGGGTGTGTTCAAGCTGGCAGGTCTGCAGAAGAATGCAGGGGTGAGGCATGCAGTGTTAGCAAGCTAAGTGAAGAGGATTCACACCGGATCCCACAGTGTCCAGATATTTAGTCTGGTGGGCGGGGGACGGAAATTGCACCCACCAGCTCTTTTATTCTTGGAGAAATCTCCTAAAAATCCCTACACCCCCAGCACAAATTGTGAGACCAGGAAGTCAGTCTCCTTCCAGGTGTCTTTCAAGAACTGCTGCTTCTGGGCTGTCTTTTGTGTCCCTTTCTTGAAGCCTCATTAGAATTCCTGGTACAGTCCTTCTCATGAGGCTCTGGAACTGCCCTACCTTGTAGAGGTAGGCCTCTGCCTCATGTCAGAGCTTTTGGGCAAGCAGGAAAGGAAATCAGTTATCTGTGGAGGAGAAGGATGAATGACTGTGGTTAATTATGTAAGTAACCAACAACATCAGAAAGGAGAAAAGTCAAATCCTTTTTTTGGATATAATATACAAATGTTACATAAGGAAGTACATCAGTTTCCCTTTGGGG
>PISX010026931.1:0-23706 GCA_004024625.1 Mellivora capensis | reverse complement strand
AGTGACTCTTAATCTCACAAAACAAACTGAGGGTTGCTGGGGGGAGGGGGTCGGGAAAGGTGGGTGGGGTAATGGACATTGGGGAGGGTATGTGCTATGGTTAGTGCTGTGAAGTGTGTAAACCTGGCGATTCACAGACATGTACCCCTGGGGATAAAAATTTGTTTATAAAAAATAAAAATTAAAAAAAAATAAAAAAACAAGAATGCTTTCTACCTACCTTCGATTCTTTTTGCCCTTCCTTCTTTTCCCTGCCTTTTCATACATGGAGATGAAGTTGCTCACTGATGTCTATTGCTGAAAGAGGAGGAAATTTATCCTGTACCCCACCCTCTTTCCCCATAGAGCCCTACAAATGTGATCGCTGAGGTTAGAAAAAGAGTATGAATTCACTATGTATATTTTATATATAATGTGCTGGGAAGGGTGATATCCAGGGGACATGATTTACAGACAGGTATGCAAAACAAGTATCAAAGGAATGGAGGAGAAATGAAAACCAAGAAAGGTACTAGAACATAGTTATAACTTGTGACTAAGCCTTCTCCCTTTTGTTTTTATTTCTGAACAAAATATTTTCTTTATCACTTTTGCAGGAGACTTCTCCTTTTTAGGAGGGGGTGGTTGGGAGCTTGGGGAAGACTGCAATGTCAGAAAGAAACCAGTAAGTTACCAAAATGAGTTTTCCCTTGGAAATTCCTGTACTTATGAAATATTTAAAGATGCTAGTAAACCATTTATTAAACTATAAGATAACTTTATAATCTCAACTTAATACATCTACAGTATAATTGTGAGTTCAAAGTAGAAATACATCTGTATATGTTTCACATACATATACCTTAGTATTGGCTGGAAATACTCGTTATTGATAAATCAGCACTATAAACATTTATATAACATTCTTTTTTAATAATGAGCAATGTTGGCACATAGTTCATTTACTAAACCAAACCTTTTTGAATTAACGGATTCTATGATAAGCACACAAAAGCCAAAATCTACTGTGAATCCATTTGAAATTCAGATTTCTTTTGCTTGGAGGAGTAGTGTGGATCTGTGTTAGCTGACTTTACACACTGGTCAACAAAAGATAATTTCCTGCACTGTAGCATGATTACTGATATAGAATATTTAAAAAAATGTAATAGCTTTATTGAGATATAATTCACATGCCACACCATCTATTTTAAAATGTATGATTCAGTAGTTTTTAGTATATTCAGAGAGTTGTGCAGTTATCACCCTGTCAACTTTAGAACATTTTCATTATCCCCCCCAAAAACCCCAGATGCGTTAACAGTCACTACCCATTTCCTTCCAAACTCCCCAGTCCTAGGCAATCACTGATCTAATTTGTGTCTATAGATTTTCCTATTCTAGGCATTTCATATAAATGGAACCATACAATATTTAATCTGTTGGCTTCTTTCGGTTATCAATTTTTCAGGATTCATCAGTGTTATAGCATGGATCAGTATTTAATTCCTTTTTATTGCCAAATAATATTTCATTGTATAGATATGCCATATTTGATTTATCTATTAGTAGATGGACTTTTGGGTCCTTCTACTTTTGGCTATTATAAATAATGTTGCCATGAATATTTATGTACAAGAGTTTGCATGGAATACATGCTTTCATTTCTCTTAGGTATATACCCAAAAGTGTAATTGCTGAGTCATATGAAAATGTTACATTTAACCTTTTGAGATACCACCATATTGTTTTCCAAAGCAGTTGCAGTTTTACGTTCTCATCAGCAGTTTATAAGGGTTCCAACTTTTCTATATCCTCACCAACCTTTGTTATTATCTGTGATTTCAACTATAATCATTTAGTAGATGTGAGGTGGTATTTCATCATTATTTCAATTTGTATTTCCCTGATGGTGAATGATGTTCAACATCATATTTACTACTTATTGGCCATTTGCATATCTTCTTTAGAAATAGATGTATTTAGATCTTTTGCCCATTTATAAATTTTTTTGTTATTTTTATTTTGAGTTGTAAGAGAACTTTCTATATTCTAGATACAAGTTCCTTATAAGATACATCCTTTCTATAAGAGATATTTTTCTCCCATCCTGTTTGGCCTTTTTATCTTCTTTATACTATTATTTGCATCACAAAAGTTTTAATTTTGTTGAAACCCAGTTCACTGATTTTTTGTGTGTCATTTGCACTTTTGATGTCATTCCTAAAAAGGCTTTGCCAAACCAAAGTCATAAAGATTTGCTCATCTTTTTTTTTTTCCCAAAATTTTATAGATTTGCTCTTATATTTAGAACTATGGCCCATTTTTAGTTAATTTTTCATGTGGTATGAAGAAAGAGTCCAGCTTCATTCCTTTACATGTGAACACCCAGTTGGCCCAATATCATTTGTTGATGAAAGTATTCTTTCTCTATTGAATTGACTTGGACTGCTTGTCAAAAATCAGTTATTGCAAATGTGACAATTTATTTCTGGACTCTTTTTTTTTTAAAGATTTTATTTATTCATTTGTCGGAGAGAGAGAGAGAGAACGAGCACAGGTAGACAGAGTGGCAGGCAGAGGCAGAGGGAGAAGCAGGCTCCCTTCCGAGCAAGGAGCCCGATGCGGGACTCGATCCCAGGACGCTGGGATCATGACCTGAGCCGAAGGCAGCTGCTTAACCAACTGAGCCACCCAGGCGTCCCAGTTTCTGGACTCTTAATTCTATTCCACTTATCTATATTTTTATCCTAAGCTAGTACCACATAAACTTGCTTGGTGTAGTAAGGTTTGAAACTGGGAATTGTGAGTCCAACTTTGTTCTTTTTCAAGATTATTTTGGCTTTTCTGGGTCCCTTGAATTTCTATATGAATTTTAAAACCTGCTCATCAATTTTTGTAAAACAGGTGGAATTTTGGTAGGAACTATTGAATCTATAGATCAATTTGGAGATCATTACTGTCCAATCAGTATCAAGTATTTTGACCCATGAACATGGGATGTCTTTCCTTTTATTTAGGTCTTCTCTAATTTCTTTCAATAATGTTTTTGTTTGTTTGTTTTAGTTTTCAGTGTATAACTTTTACCACTGTTTTGTTCAATTTATTTCTAAATAATTTTTATGATGACTTGTTAGTATTATAAGGGAATTGTTTTCTTAATTCATTTTCTGATTACTCACTGCTGCTAGTAAAAATAAATGCAATTTATTTTTTATGTTGATCTTGTAGATTGCAAAATTTACTCATTTACTAGTTCTTTTTTTAAAGTGGATTCCTTAGGATTTTACATAACAACATATATCATCTACAAATAGATATAGTTTAATTTTTTTTTCTGACATGGTACATTTTATTTTACTATCTTGTCTAATTGTCATGGTGAAAACCTCCAGGCAAATGTTGAATAGAAGTGTCATGAGCAGACATGTTTGTCTTGTTCCCGATCTTATCGGAAAAGCACTACTGAGTGCTTGCAGTAGTAGTAATTGAGAACATATAACTTCTCTGTTCTTTAACACTGGATTCCCATATTCATTACCTTCTTAGGTGAGTTTAACAGTTAAAGTGTGGATTATCTTTGCGCGTGGCACAGAATGAACTGTGGCTCTGTTGATAAAGTCAGTACCTGCCAATTAAAATGATGTCATTATGATGTCTTTAACTCTGGGTATTTTGTAGATGCCCTATGTAAGGTTGAGGAAGCTCCTTTCTATTCCTAGTTTGTTTCGTGTTTTTATCATGAAGAGGTGTAGGGTTTTTTCAAATGCTTTTTCTGGATATATTGAGATTTTCATCCTTTGATTGGTATGACATATTACATTAATTGAATGTAAAACAAATCCAAATTCAAATTCTTTTTTTTTTTAACAAATCTTAAATTATTGGGATAAATCCTACTGGTCATGGTGAATATTCCTGGAATGTCTTGCTAGTATTTTGTTTTGGAGCATCTTTACTTCTACAATACAAAACCTGTGCAAAAACCAGTTTAAAAGATATAATCAGACCGTGCATCATTCTTGCCTTATTTTTATTCTGCATGTTTTCCATCAGCAGCAAAAATGAAGAGATACAAATTTAAAGTATTTGGTATTTTTAGCACACGTTTACATTAGTGGCATGGCTAAAGAAATACCCAAAATACTAAAAATCATGCCAGTACCAACCATCTGGTGATGGCCAGAAAACAAACAAACAAACAAAAAGCCATTTTGAATCTGAATCTTGGTATCCCAGAAAGAAGATGTCCCAGCTTCCATTGTGAGGTTAGGGGGGGAAAATTATAGATCTAGAACTATCATCTACTTATCTTATCAATTTATATCTATCTGTTTATCTGTTGTCTATCTGCTCTCAGAAAATTAAAACATATTTGCTAAGAAACGCCATTTCCTAGGAGTTTAGATTTTACTTGGTAGGTGATACAGAACCATTGCATTCTTTTGATTGAGGATCTGCACTAGTAGTGGTTGTAAAATGTGGTTAGATGGAAAGCACATGTATGGGTAAATGTTTTAACCTACACAAAAGGCTACCTACTAAAGGTCTTGGCTCTGACAACCAGCCTAGTAGATCTTCTGGAAAACAAAGGGAAACATTGTTTATTTTGTCAATAGAAGAGGTTTGCTTATATTAATTCAGGATTTAATAGCAAGCTAAGCCATAGGGAGTTGCTGTCAGGATGAAAAACGCCACTGGAATCCTCCCGGAAAAGGTACTTCTGATATAAAAGACCTCAGTGAAAGGTTTCTGGGGAATCCATAATTAAATGTCACATCACAGCAAGGGCAGAGGGGAAAAAAATGACTCTACTTGGAAAATGGTAAAATATGAATGTCTGGTCAAAATATTTTTATACTTTATAAAAAAGGCTGACTCTCTACCTGGTGGTTCTGGACTTCCAAGCAAGAAGCCTCAGTGAGCAAACTATTTGTTAAGAAAACAAAGGTAGTGAATACACTCAAGACATTGTTTATCTTGATAATGGTGGTGGAAATTCCTGAATTCTAGGTGGAATTCTTTCATTCCGGATTGATGGTCAGAAGAAAAGTGAATGGGATGATATACCAGTGACTTCTTTCCTAATGGACAGTTTAAAACACATTGGGGATAAAGTAGTTGTAGCTGCCTCCTATATATTCCCTAATTTAGTTTGTTCATTTAAAAAATTAAAAAGCACAAGAGAAAAAAAGAAAACCTGCTTTGGCTTTTGGTTGTGTAGTCTGATAAGAGAGTACTGTGATTCAGAAACAATTCATGTTTCCTGATGAGTCCAACTCACTGTGATAAACACATAAAACATGAAGGTAAGTAAATTAACACACAGCGCTACCCCTAGGGGCTGCCATGGAAGCCAGATAATTGAAATGGCTGGGCATCAACTGAACGAGGTGGTTGGAAGGAGTTCAGTGATTTTGTACTATACTGGCTTAATCATATAGTAGAAGTAATTGAGAATGCATAACTTCGTTGTTCTTTAACATTGGCTTCCCATCTTCATCACCTTCTTAGGTGAGTTTAACATTAAAGAATGGGTTATCTTTGCATGTGGCACAGAACGAATGGGGCTCTGTTGGGATCTGCCGATATAAAACTGGTGTTCTGGCCACAGCTTCTCTCTAATCCTTCACCCAGTTCTCTTTTCCCAAGAAACAATGATTGGAAAGAGAGGAAAATGAGTTATAGACAAAACGAAAGAAAGGAATAGAAGGAAAAAGAAAATTAAGTGAGGTTTACAAAATGGGGAACATGGAAAATAAAGTTATGGTGACAGGCAATGACTTCTAAAATCTTCTTTTGCCTCATATCACGGTTCATAGGCGGGGAAGCATCTGTATGTTTTAATTCTTGGATAATAACAGATTTTGAAATTAAAGGAGAAAAGGAAGAATAAATTGTGCTCAAAAACTAGAAAAACTGTACATAAGGTGGAAGCAGTGAAGGCTAATGACCAACACTGACAAGAAGAACCAAGTAAGAGTAGATTAGATATGAAATCAGGAAGAATTTTTATTATATTCTGTGACACTTTCAACACCTATGGAAAAACAGTTTTTACCTTATAAAACATAAACATTGTAACTATTAACATCCAAAAGCAATCTAGTAGATTTATGAAAACTCAGCATCTAGATATGTAGTTATAAGGATGGTTAAATACACAGAAAATTGACTTCGTCAATGTTTTATAAACTAATAGCGCCTAAAAATATAAGTACATAAGTATTGCACCTTAAACATTGTAAGAATCAATGCAGTAATAATCCATTCACTTGCTACTTGATTTTCATTAACATCCACCAGCTGTGTTCTTGTGCTCAACACAATGTCTGGCACATAGCAGGCAATCAATAACTATTTCTTGAGTAATGTATCAATAAGTTCTAGTCAGGGCCTTCATAGAGAAGATATTATTGGACCAGCAAATATTTCTTACATTTTTACTGTGTTCCAGAAAAAAGGGACACACAATTTTCCAAGGGGATGATAATCTTTCAAATGAGCTCATTAGCCACTACTCTATTTACTGTGGGTTTTTTGTTTTTTTTTTTAAGATTTTATTTATTTACCTGAGAGAGAGAGTGCGCACAGAGGGGGAGTGAGAGGGAGAAGCAGACTCCTCACTGAGCGTAGACCCTGATGCAGGACTAGATTCCAGGTCCCTGAGATCATGACCTGAGCCAAAGGCAGATGCTTAACAAACTGGGCCATCCGGGTGCCTTACTGTGGTCTCTTATAGCAACTTTCCAACTCATGAAAACATAGTCATGATCAAGCTAAGAAAGGCCAGCATACAAAGGCTGAGAAAAGTGAGAAAGTTTGTATTCCTGAGAAAGTTAACTGTGTATCCATATACTACATGCCTCTAATCCATGCTCCATTCTTAGAAGCCAGCATCCTTATTCTCTCTAGGCCCTCTGGTGAGTAAGCAGAGCTGGTCTTACATCAATCAGGTCACAGAGATGTCTTAATTCATTCTATGATGTTCTCATCCTCTCTGTAATATTTATTTCTTCCTCCTTTCTCTTTTTTCCAGATTTTATTCTACTTCCTTCTCTCCAAAGGTAACTATATTACCTCTTCTTAGGGATGCACAGTATATCCATTTTCCTTTTAAAGGATGCTGACAGTTTTAATGAAATTAAAGACAAGCAATCATCAACAGGGACACTAAGGAAGACAGAGAGCACAGAAGAACTCAGATTCTCTTTTCATATTAGACCAATGTCATTATACCAAGTAGTAAATGCAGAATTTTTCTACATCCCAAGTGATTAAATGCAATTGATGCCTTTTTTAAAGTACTGTTTTTCTTAATGCAAGAAAGTGGGAGAAATATTTTCTAGCTTCTACTATGTGCTACACATATACTACTACATGCTACATATATTTTATATGCAATATCTTATTTAATCTTTACAGTGATCTTTTTAGGTAGCTAGTGCATTCCCTTTTTACAAACGAGGAAGCTGTCACAAAGACTAAGAAATTTCTTTAAGAACTCCTAACTAGGTATATTATGGATATAGCTCTAAACTCTTATGTTCTCTTTCATAAAACATACTTGACCATATAAGGAAACTAACTTTTTTATATGACATATTGCTGCAACAAATTCTACCTGAGTTCAAGCATACATTTCTTCATTTTTGACTTGTGCTAGATTCCTTTGCTAGAAGGCAAAAGTTGTGATTCTGTTCCCATGAAAGTAGCACCTGGTTTCCTGATTTTAGTTGGGGTTTTAGAAACCTGTTCCCATTGGTCATCTCTAATATAAGAAAAGCAGAAAATATACCTAATGTTATTCTGAATAAGTTATTCCTCTAGATTTGTGGTGGATTGTTTGTATTACTTCTATAAAATTACTTGAACATATTTTTTTTCAGTGTTCCAAAATTCATTGTTTATGCACCACACCCAGTGCTCCATGCAATACGTGCCCTCCTTAATACCCACCACCAGGCTCACCCAACCCCTCACCACCCTCCCCTCCAAAACCCTCAGTTTGTTTCTCAGATTCTACAGTCTCTCATGGGTTGTCTGTCCCTCCGATTTCCCCCAACTCACTTCTCCATCTCCCGATGTCTTCTGTGTTATTCCTTATGCTCCACAAGTAAGTGAAACCATATGATAATTGACTCTCTCTGCTTGACTTATTTCACTCAGCATAATTTCCTCCAGCCCCATCCATGTTGATATAAAAGTTGGGCATTCATCCTTTCTGATGGAGGCATAATACTCCATTGCATATATGGACCATATCTTCTTTATCCATTCATATGCTGAAGGGCATCTTGGTTCTTTCCACAGTTTGGCAACTGTGGCCACTGCTGCCATGAACATTGGGGTACAGATGGCCCTTCTTTTCACTACATCTGTAACTCTGGGGTAAATACCCAGTAGTGCAATTGCAGGGTCACAGGGTATCTCTATTTTTGATTTCTTAAGGAATCTCCACACTGTTTTCCAAAGTGCCTCACCAATTTGCTTTCCCACCAACAGTGTAAGAGGGTTCCCCTTTCTCCACATCCTCTCCAACACTTGTTGTTACTTTCTTGTTAATTTTGGCCATTCTAACTGGTGTAAGATGGTAGCTCAATGTGGTTTTGATTTGAATCTCCCTGATGGCTAGTGATGATGAACATTTTTCCATGTGTCTGTTAGCCATTTGTATGTCTTCTTTGCTGAAGTGTTTGTTCATGTCTTCTGCCCCATTTTTGGACATGATTATCTGTTTTGTGTGTGTTGAGTTTGAGGAGTTCTTTATAGATCTCGGGTGTTAGCCCTTTGCCTGGAGTGTCATTTGCGAATATGTTCTCCCATTCCGTGGGTCGCCTCTTTGTTTTGTTGACTGTTTCCTTTGCTGTGCAGAAACTTTTGATCTTGATGAAGTCCCAGAAGTTCATTTTCACTTTTGTTTCCTTTGCCTTTGGGGACA
Source organism: Mellivora capensis (assembly GCA_004024625.1). Taxonomy (NCBI): domain Eukaryota; kingdom Metazoa; phylum Chordata; class Mammalia; order Carnivora; family Mustelidae; genus Mellivora; species Mellivora capensis. Next base: position 14,786 of record PISX010026931.1, on the reverse strand, counting down.
GATCTTGAAAGAAGGTGCTCTGGCCGATGTCGAAGAGGTTACTGCATATGTCCTCTAGGATTTTGATAGATTCTTGCCTCATGTTGAGGTCTTTTATCCATTTTGAGTTTATCTTTGTGTATGGTATAAGAGAATGGTCAAGTTTTATTCTTCTGCACATAGCTGTCCAATTTTCCCAGCACCATTTATTGAAGAGACTGTCTTTTTTCCACTGTATATATTTTCCTGCTTTGTCGAAGATTATTTGACCATGGGGTTGAGGGTCCATATCTGGACTCTGTACTCTGTTCCAGTGGTCTATGTGTCTGTTTTTGTGCCAGTACCATGCTGTCTTGGTGATCACAGCTTTGTAGTAAAGCTTGAAATCAGGTAACGTGGTGCCCTGCATTTTGTTTTTCTTTTTCAACATTTCCTTAGCAATTTGGGGTCTCTTCTGGTTCCATACAAATTTTAGGATTGTTTGTTCCAGCTCTTTGAAAAATGCCAGTCGAATTTTAATTGGGATGGCATTGAAAGTATAGATTGCTCTAGGCAGCACAGACATTTTAACAATGTTTATTCTTGAGATCCATGAGCATGGAATGCTCTTCCATCTTTTTGTGTATTCTTCAATTTCTTTCATGAGTGTTCTGTAGTTCCTCAAGTAGAGATCCTTTACCTCTTTGGTTAGGTTTATTCCCATGTATCTTATGGTTCTTGGTGCTGTAGCAAATGGAATCAATTCTCTCATTTCCCTTTCTATATTTTCATTGTTAGTGTATAAGAAAGCAACTGATTTCTGTACATTGATTTTTGTATCCTGCCACATTACTGAATTGTTGTGTGAGTTCTAGTAGTTTGGGGGTGGAGTCTTTTGGGTTTTCCATATAAAGTATCATGTCATCTGCAAAGAGAGAGAGTTTGACTGCTCTTTGCCAATTTGAATACCTTTTATTTCTTTTTGTTGTCTGATTACTGTTTCTAGGACTTCCAGTACTACGTTGAATAATAGTGGACATCCTTGTCGTGTTCCTGATCTCAAAGCGAAGACTGTCAGCTTTTCCTCATTGAGGATGATATTTGCTGCGGGTTTTTCATAGATTTTATGAAGTTGAGGAATGTTCCCTCTATCCCTGTACTTTGCAGCATTTAATCAGGGTTAACTCTGTATCTTGTTAAATGCTTTTTCTGCATCAATTGAGAGAACCATGTGGTTCTTCTCTCTTCTCTTACTGATCTGTTCTATCACATTGATTGATTTGTGAATGTTGAACCACCGTTGCATCCCATGGATAAATCCCACCTGGTCACGGTGGATACTTTTTTTAATGTACTGTTGGATCCTATTAGCTAGGATCTTGTTGAGAATCTTGGCATCCATATTCATCAGGGATAGTGGTCTGAAATTCTCCTGTTTGGTGGGGTCTTTGCCTGGTTTAGGGATCAGGGTAATGCTGGCTTCATAAAGAGTCTGGAAGTTTTCCTTCTGTTTCTATTTTTTTAAACAGCTTCAGGAGAATAGGTATTATTTCTTCCTTGAAAGTTTGGTAGAATTCTCCAGGCAATCTGTCAGGTTCTGGGCTCTTGTTTTTTGGGAGGTTTTTGATCACTGCTTCAATCTCCTTACTAGATATTGGTCTATCCCGGTTGTTAATTTCTGATTCAGTTTTGGAAGTTTATAGGCTTCTAGGAATGCATCCATTTTGTCTAGGTCACTTAACTTATTGGCATATAACTGTTGATAATTTCTGATGATTGTTTCTATTTCCTTGGTGTTAGTCATGACCTCTCCCTTTTCATTCACAATTTTATTAATTTGGGTTCTTTCTCTTTTCTTTTGGAGTAGTTTGGCCAGTGGTTTATCAATCTTATTGAACATATTTATATTAAATACATCTTACCCCAAAACTTCACCATCAAAATTACCTGGATAGACCTATGTTATAGTAGCATCAGCTTTGCTACTGTGGATCACTACAGGGCAAACTTTGGTTCCCTCAATATAGGATGCCTACTATTACTGAGATATTTCTCCAGATGGAATTTCTCAGCTGTTGACCCTTAAAGACTCATAATAAACTCACACTTCAGCAATATGTGGTAACGGTTGAGTTCAGTCTAAATTTAATTTATTTTCTCATTAATATTTGATAACAGCTTTAATATTTAAAATCACACAAATATCTAATAAAGAGTGGTGATACGCAAAGAATCCTGAGTAGCTTGTCCTATAGTGTAGTCTAAATTATGTTCTCTACAAGAATGATTTCATGTGACTAAGTACTCATCAGCTCAAGGGACAAATACACCATTTACTCTATCATGTTATATTTCCTTCTTTGAACAGCTACTTCTTATTATTCATAATACTTCATGTTAGTACTTTGTATTTTCAAATATATCATGGCAAGTGCTCACATATTTGTTTACTTCACGCAGAATATGAGAAGAAAATAGGACTTTTGTTTTCTTTAGAATTTCCTTTTCTTTCTTTCTTTTTTTTTTTTTTTTTGGTCAGCTTTGAAGCAGTATTGCCAACCTCCCGTTTTCTGTGTCTTAGGGAAAAATGTTTTATCCTTGCTGGGATGGTAGAGGTGAAATAAAAGAGACAGTAAGCTACTGGCCTCTGATTGGGCCATTCAATGAGGAAGAAGAATAGACTCTGATTCTATGGGTAGGTTCTCTGTCTCACCTCAGGGTTAACTCCAGCACATACAATTTCTTTGCCTGAAGAATCTGATGTTCTGAGAAAGACAGTCAGGTTTCCTGTTATAAGTTTAATGTTTAGTGAAACCTGTCAAAGGAGGCAGTTGTCAACTGTGTCAGATTTCTGAATACTGAAACATCACCATTAAAAAAAAAAATTAAGCTAGTTAGGAATTCAGATACATTTCTTTAACATAAAGAGGCAGCATGATATAGGAAGGGGTGGTGGCGAATACATGGATTTAGGTTCTGACTGATCAGGTTTGTATCTGTGCTCCACCCACTTTAGTTATGAAACCTAAGGCCATTGACTTCATTCTCCAAGATTCAATGAAATGGAAATAATAGGACTCACCTTGGATGGTTGTCCTAAGAAATACAGAACACATCAGGACAATGGATGCTGCACAGTAGGTGTGCAAAGGTGTTTTGTTTGCTTTTCTTTTTTTCCTTTTCTTTAAACAGACATTTGTTGAGTCCCCAGACACTATGCACAGGTTTACGGAAACAATGATAAGCCAAAGCAGATAGACTGTCTGCTCACAGGGAGCATGTAGCTGGTGGAGAGAAATTACAACAAAGAATAGTCATGCAAATAGAGGCACACTCTATCCCTGGAACAGGTTCTGCAGGAGGGAGAGGTGAGCGTGTATTTCAGAAGAATTTGAGCCTGTCATAAAAGGCTGGGAAGACTTCTGTGGGAAGGTGACAACTGAGTTAAGATCTAAAACACAAGTAGGAGTTAACTAGGCTAAGTGGGGAGTGAAGAGCTGTCATCATCATCATCATCATCATCACTACCACCACCATTATAAAACAGGAAACTCTTTTAATTGCAAATCCACCCCAAATTTTGTAAGTCATTGTATTTTGCTGTGCATGCTCCTCACATCCTTGTCTTTCTTTCTACTTTTCCCTATGTATGTCCCTGCCTTTGGTCACTTCTGGAGACCACTGATCAGTCGTGGTACTGAAAAGCCTGTTATTAATCTTTTGTCTTCATTGCTCTGGCGGGATGAGACTGTTAGATCTCCATCTGCTATTGCATTTACCATCCAACCAATTAAAAATCTTTCTATCCTTCAGCAGAGTCATATCAATCACTTTTTGCCCACATTACCAACTCCAGATGTTCCCAGCATTATTAACAGGCCACTTGTCTTGCCTCACACTAAATTGAAACTGGGAGGTACCGTTGGATCGGTGGTGTGCATTCTTAATGGCCCACTCCTGGCCAGGGCATGAGCAGACACAATCACAGTTCTCTTCATCTACCATGAAATGTCTGTGGGACTTCGTGACTTGATAATTTAGCACTTATCGTGTTTTCTGTGCTTAGAGTTGCCTTGCCTTTGACTAATGACCTTATTACAGTTTGAATGAAGGGAAAAGGGGAATGGGAAGCAGACAACAGATTTTCTGTGCACTGAAAGAACATTTTTTTCCTTCCTTATCTTCTGTAGTCATCCAAATATGTGGCCAAATACCATTTCTTTAGGTAGTAAATCCTTGGAGAGCCTACCTAGTTTATGTTTAATTGGATCAACATTTAGTAATTGGCTAATTTAATTAAATAAATTAATGATCTTATTTTCTATATAAGTACATTTAAAGTTTTTTTTTCCCACAGGAAAGAGTTTGTTATTTATTTGTATAATTATTTATTTTAAACAGGCATAAATTCAAGCAAACTTGGAACTTCCTGAGTTGCATCAGAATAAAAATAGAGAGAAAAATAATTTTCATTATTTAAGAACTAAAAAGGAATTTTAAAGATCATTAAGTCCATACCTCTTGTTTACAGATGACATCATGTGGCTTGCCCAAGGTCACTTGGCAGGCATTTATGGGGCTCTCCAAGCATCAGATTAGATGTTTGGATGCAATGTGATGAAGTTATGGCATGGCTTACTTACCTATTACCAGGACACAGCTACTCCAGGGGGAAAAAATAAAAGAGCCAGATTTCTGTTTCTTTATTTACTTCTATCAACAGCTTATTTCAATACTGAACTATTAGATTAAAAGAGATTTCAGAGCACTTATAAATCAGACATGTTCACTGTTCACTGTTCACATGTTCACTGAGACTCAGAACACTGCAATCACTTATCCAAGGCTATACAACTGATTTGCAACCAGGGCACTGGACTTAATAAAAACTAACTAGTTTCCACTTGAATGGCTTCTCTAAGCAAAGCATTGTCTTAGACAGTGGGTGGTGAAAGTAATTTTAAGGTTTGCTCCCTGAGGATTGACATCCTGTTTTCCTGATTCCTAGCCAGCAGAAGGAATGGAATGCTTATATTCATCCATTTAAAGTTGATTTCAAGTTAAGGGGACTCTATAAAAATCCCTCATTTTTTTCTCATTATTCTCAAGATGAAGTTTAAAATCCTTAACCTAGTATCTACCTGTTCTTCTACAGCTAGCCCTTCCCTTCCTATCAATTCTGACTCATATATTAATACACTTCTCTCTACTCACTGGGCTCTAGCCATGAAAACTTCTTCCCTCTCTCTGCTCCTCTTAGGACTTCCACATGCTATAGGCTCTACACTAGCTCCTTCTGACTTGTTTTCAAGTCTGAGTCTAACCATATTAAATCTGATTTGTTATATATGCTCTTATGAAACATTTTAGTGTGTCCTTTATAGTCACAGCTGTAATAATATTACTTATGTAATTACTCAAGATCTGTCTTCATTAGTAGAAGATAAATAATCCCTATGAAACACAGATCATATCTTTTTATTCAGTATGTCATCCCTAGCACATAGAGTGGAATGTGGCACATAGTAGGCCTTCAACAATTATTTGGCAAATGTCTGAATAGATGAATGAATCTCTTAGGAAGACTTGTCAGTGCTCTATTTGATTGGCAAGGGAGAGTCCCTTTCTAATTTCAAAGGTATGCTTTCTCATAACCCCTTCTAAATCCTTTAAGAGATGCTTCTTCATGGACTCAATCATTCATTGACAGATTTACTTGTTACCTGCTGAATAAGGCTGAGTATCCAAAAACAAATAATATACCCTTTGTTGTAAGGCAATTCACAGTCTTATTCGTTTAGGGCATATTCTAATGATATGTGCAAACATTGGAGTATGATAAGTCTCTAAAACAAAATCTTCTTTCTCTTAAAAACATATATTTAAGAACCCCAAAGCATATTATTTTTTGGTACATTACTGATGTAGACATTGTTTTATGTTTATTGTAAGAATCACAAAACATTCCATCTTGAAGGTCACAAGTAATAGGAAATTTCAAATGCAGAAGAGAGAAAAAAGTTTATTTCTGAGACTTACTTTTGCTGCTGGCTTTCCTGTTTTCACAGGCAGAACATTATATCGGTCACATGGGGAAAGTGGAAGTAATAATGAAGGAAATAATTTCCACCTATTATGTACAGAATAATCTTTGGCTCTTGGTGACAGCTTCTGGAAAGAAAAGGCAATGGTGGGAGGGGTTTCCCTCGGAATTATTCTTCAATGTGTGTGAGAAGAAACTGGTTGAATTTTTCATTTCTTTATAAACATTGACTGTTTTCCTCCCCATATCTAAATGAGAGAAGGAGAATAAGGAAAGGATGGATGTGAGGAATTAGCTTCATGGCAACAGGATGTGTCTACATATTATCACAACACCTAGATGTAAAGTAAAATATATATATATATACCTTTCCCATAAGATCAACCATTAAGTATTGAAAATTACTTGACCATGGCTTTATGCTTTTTATTTTCCATCTAGAATATTTAGTTATGAGGACATCCACCTGTCTGTAAATGTGGCCATGATAACTCTGGAAAATATGTTTAAAATAGTTACAACACAGCACTGGGATATTGACATAAGCTCTGAGAAGTAATTCTGATGGTGGCTCCAAATTCAGTGTAGGTGTGTTAAAGACTTTTTCTGTATGAATCTATCATAGCTAGATAAACCACTATTTGCTAATAACACTACTGTCTGATATTTGAATTACCTTTGAAAGTTTAGTGAGTGTTTTTATATATATTTTCTCATGAATCTTCACAATAATTCTCTGAAGTATGTGAAAATAAATATCAGAAAGTTATGCTGACAGAAGTTAATAGACATTAAAGTAGGAACTCAAATCTGGATTTTCATATGCCAAATCTTATAATCTGGGTATAATAAGTCTAAATCATTAAATATATAGCCATTATATATATATAGAGAGAGAGAGAGAGCACGCGCATGCTATATATAAATATATAGTCCATTAAATATATAGCCAGTTAGAAAATAGTTTCAGAAACTTAGTGTAAAAACTTTTAAGACACATTGTGCATTCAGATTCTGCTGTTGCTCAGATTGCCCCTACTTAACATCGGTATCTGTCTTGTTGAAAATACTAATGTAGAATAGTCTTTAGACATAGCTTAGAAATATTTAATGTGCATATGCATTTTAATTTGGTATAATTCTTTTTAGTATTTAGGTCACATTTTATGTACACATTTAAAAATATAATGTATCTAAATATTATATGTGATATATAAGATATCATTTATATGATTATAATAATATAATATAATAATTACAATCATATATTGTATATTATAATCATAATATTATATGATTATGATCATATAAATGATATATATAAAATTATATCATATAAATGATAAATATTATATTATATATAATATAATCATATAAATGATATATATGTAAAAGATAAACATTGTATATAATATGTTATATAAATATTATATAATGTGTACACACACACACACACACACACATACACACATTGTCCCCCTTAGAATTCATATTATTGGTATCAGTTGCTGTCTGTCTTTGGAAATACTTTAAGTTACAGGTGAAATACCTAGGTATAAATTCATTTACATCCAATATTTAATTTGAAATAATTTTTATTAGCATTTAATGCTCATCTCTTAAATAATTATATGTTAAAACTATTACTCTTAAAATGAATTTTACTTAGGTATATATGTGTTACATATTTCTAGGTTATTTACTTGTGAGTGTTTAGCAGTGGAGAATTAGCTGAAGCATGTACTTTTTATACATACACAAAGAAAAATGTGGCAATTTAAACTGAACTATCTAAAAAGTCTTTATGGTCAAGATGTAGTACAAATAAGTAAATAACTAGAGAGATAAATAAATAAATATATAAATAAATATAAAAATAAATACAGATTCATTCAAGTAGAGACAGCATTAGAAAAGTGTCAAAATTTTACCTTATATACGTGCTTCAGTATTTTTCATATAATGCTATAGCTCATAGCCTTTACATCATCATTTGAAGGAATGGCATGGCTCCTGGAAAATGACCCGTTTCTAATCCCCAGATCCTCACTCCTAAAAGTTTGACCTAAAGGAGCATTTTATCCTTTCTATGAAATAAGGATGATTGATCGCCTGGAATGATGGAGGAGATGAAATGATTTTGTGCATATGTATGCATGCACACATATGGTGTGGTAGTGCCCAGTATGGTGTCTGATCCATACTCAGTACTTAAAATATATGAAATTATGTCCAACTGTCTTCTGTTTAAAGGCAAGGAAGAAAGTAACATTCTTACAGCAATAGCAAAGAGAAGGATCTTTTCACAATATAATACAGCTTACATCTTACTATGATAAATACATTGCTAAATGGTTTATTGGACCTGAATTCTCACATACACTCCAAATTCAAGTCTACCACAAATTAGCCCAAAGTCCTAAATCCTCATTCCTAATGTTACTGTTCATGCATGTGATTTAACCTACTTCTACAGTTCTGATAAAGAAAGGGTCAGGAGAAATTCCAAAGTTTCTATAAAGGAGAAGATTTTGGCAGTAAGACAGTTGGAAGAGTGGGAGTTTGGTGTCTAAGTAACCTCTGAAAACTACATTTGTAGATCAAGTCTACTGTTAAAGTAAGATCACTTATTTATTTGCAGAAGTTTGGATTGAGGTGCAAAAAGGCTCATTGAGAAATAAAAAGGTGGCTACTCCTTCCTGCTGCGTCTAGGTATATAGAATCCAGGTTATTTGTGGCCCTGTGGTTGCAAAACATATGAAGTCATGATGTGCATAAGGCATGATTGAGTTGTTATGAATGAAAAAAAATGGATTTGCTTAAATGCATGCTTATGCTTTTTTTGCATCTATGTAGCATCTTCTGTCATCAGATACAAGTGAATAGAATATCTGGGCATCATTCAGTTGCAGTTTCTGGTACATGGATTAATTCCTTCTGGCTGCCGTCCCTGTTTTGTCATCTAATTGGATCTGTGGTCATCTTTTCCTGGTCAACCTCTTTGACATAAACTTTCTTTCCTTTTTTTCCTTTTTCTTTTATTCATCTACAGTCCTTCTGTTTGAGTTCTTCCTTGAGGAAACCAAAAATACTGTAGTAGAGAAAGAAAAACATTAGGTAGACTGAATTTTATTTTATGCCTAATTTGTTCTAATTAATCAAAGATAAAAAAGTGATGGTAAAAATATAAGGTGGAGAACCCTATAATTGAATTAAATGTACAGCTTGCCTTTGAAAAATGTTCCTCTCGTCTGCTTTCGCTCTCTCTTTTTTAATCTAAGCATCTTTTTGTGAGAATTAAAAAAGCAAACTTGGCATAAATTAACAGTGCAAAATAAAGTGATTTACAGCCTGCTAGATTTTTCTTTATGATCAAATAATTTAATCAAAACACTATTGAACATATATTAGGAGCCTTGTTGGCCTTGGGTGGATTAGTTGTCTTTCTAGGTCTAGTTGCCTCATCTGGAAAAAAAGATGGTCCTGGCTAAAAGATCGCTAAGGATCCCTTCTCAATGTAATTTTATATATTTCATATTGGGTTACATGACTTGAGAATTTGATATACTGCTGCAAATTTTAATTCATGTAGAAAAATAACTTATGATTTAATTAACTAGAAAAGACACATCCCCCTCTCCCCTGAATTCCAAAATAAAAGGTCAGCTTTCTCGTTTGAAACAATGCCAGTGATCCCCATTCCACATGCAATACAATATTCCCTTGACTTAGGTTTCTTCTCCAAAAATCAATTGATAGTGACATGTATGTTCAAAACATTTCTCTTCCAACAAAAGATTATTAGAACCCATTAAATCTGACTGTCACCGTGCATGATGACCACTACATATTAACTAAAAACAGTATGAAGTGTTCCTCCAGGATCCGATTTTCTGGGAAAAATTCCGCTTGTGAAAGGTTAATCATATTATACTAAAAACTTCAAAAGCTGTAGTAAGATGTCCAGACAGTGCCAATGTTCTTGGTAAATGTTTGTATACCCTTTGCCTATTCATGCTCAGTTGAAGATAAGTGTCCAAACTAAGGAAACTTGAGGAACTTTGTCCCCAGTCTCCTGCCCTGTGTCTTCCTCTGCTCTGGTCAGAAGTTTGTCCAGCGGGAACTCTGGAGACTAAACTGAATTGATTCTGTCACCCCCTCAGAGGCTTCCAGAATGTGGAACCTACCTTGCCCGGGTTTGGCTTGTACCAAAGTAATCTTCCTTATCCATTGCTCTTCTTCACATAAGCACACCTGTTGCCTCCTTCTACCTCTTGGAGCCTTGCTTGTTATTTTGGACTTCCTGCTGTAGTCTGTCTCATGTTATCCAGTTCTTGTGACTTTATTTTGCTCCATACTTAGTGCTGTTTTATCACTACACCATCACTTTTCTCATGCCTTAGACAATATCCTCATGCTTCCTAGATTTGTCTTAAGCTTAGGTAATAAGGTTTCTGGTGAGGGTGTTTCACTGGATTGCATTGCCTCTGCCAATTGAAGGTTACTGAACTAAGATGGAAAGCTAATTTCCTTGGCATAGTCAGAGTATTATCTTTTGTGCTAAACAAAACTTAACAAAATATTAGCGTACAGATTGAATGGGATTTGCTGATTTTCTAAGAACTAGAACAAAATACAGTACAAGTAGTAGATCCGTACCAAAATAATTTTATATCTATTGAGAATTCAGAATGCACTTCTGTGCGTCAAAAGAATCATGATGCACACTAATTATTGTTGTACACTGCACAAATAGCAGTTAGTAGAGGTTTCTTTTGATAGAAGGGCAGATAAATCAACTTCCCTGTAGTTAATTCTCTAGATGGTGCATAATCCTTTTATGTAAGTGCTGGTCTTCCTGCAGTTTACACTGAGGTCTAAACTCCAACAGAGTTATGATACGTGGAAGAAAATTCAAAGCCAAAAAAGTTCTTTGTAATGTACTTGACCCTGGGATCATTAGAACATTTCAGTACAACTCAGCTGCCTGGAGAAAGAATAGCGCTTTAGAAACACTTCAATTATGGCAGTTGGGGCAAAAATCACAGGGAGCATATTAGTTCCAGAAGAACATGTTAGCAAAAAACAACTGAAAGGCCAGGTGTTTGAACATGTGACAGCTATGTGCCTTGAAACTGAATTCTCATTACACACTATGAAAGTATAGTTTTGAATTTCAAAATATGATTCTGTGATGACCAGAATAGAGGCATAACTGTGAAAGGACTGTACTAGGTTATAATAATAGTTAGTGCAAGGACAGATCAGTTGTTTCTTTGAAAAGGAAATAAGTGACATGATTTAATTTCAAATGGACTAAATACTCTTCCTTTTCACTTGTTTCTTGCCAAGGAGGATTATACAACCATATAACATGTTTATTGATTATCTCATATACATAAAAATAAACACAGTGGTCATAACTTGTCAGTTGAATCCAACATTTGTTGATTAATTTTTTAGTCCTGAACAAGGTGGCTTTACCTCAATCCATCTTTATTTGCTATATGTTTTTGTAAAAGCATGTAAGCATAGCTATCACATCTCCCTAAATGCAGGCATGTCCCATCCATTCATTTGATTCATTCAAACAGGCCTAAACTAAATTACCTCTGTGAGTAAGGGTCTGGTGTGTGAAGATCAGATGCAGATAAGACAGTCTTCAGCCAAGGCATCAACAGTGTAGATAAGCAAATTAGCAGTTCTGTTGTAGAGAGACAAGGAAGACCATATCCTTAAAAGAACACCAGGAGCAAAGTCATGGAAGTGTGAACAGTTAAGGGGATTTGGGAATAAAATATAATATAGATACTCAGCACTATTCTAGGAACTATGCTAAGAGCTTTAACTATGTTATCCAATGTGAGTACCACAACCATCCTCCAAGTTAAGTTTACTCTCCCTATGTTGTAGATAAGGCCTAAGGATTAAAGGGTTAAGTACTTACCAAATTGATACATCTGGTAAATCATGGAGCTTTGCTCAGAATCTTATTTTCACTCCAGGGCCCATGCTGTTAAAACTCTGTTAATGTGAATGGTTTGGCACAGCTGGAGAAAAGCATTCTGGGAGAAGTGGCAGAATCACAATCTTTACCGCACTGATAAAGGCCTTAGGGACCATGTATACTCTATTTGTATTTTTCTGATCCTCAAAATTTCATTCATAAATGTAAGCTATACCCAGGATTATGATGACACAAAATACCCTTCCTGCCAGACTTCTGAGAAGAAAATAATAAATGTTCCCTGGTGTCTTAAAAATATAGATTTGTATTCTTGACTTGACTTCTCTTAAATGGAAAACATACCTAATTTTTAATATGTAAACTGTTGACCTCCTGAACGTTTCTCCTTTCTTTTTGCCCTCCACCCTATTATCAGTCACTTACTGCTACAGGCACACCCTACATCTTGCAATGCCTTGATGATCTTGCCTTCAAGCATTGCATTCTCCAACCACTAGCTACTTTTTCCCCCTCGATGCTCCAAACATTACATATTCTTCAATCCTACCCAGCAATACAGTTTTTGATTCAATCAACTCTTGTTTTTCATCCCATTAATATCTTCTTCTACAATATTAGACAGCTTACATATTCAGCTAAACATGACAGGAACAGTCCCAACCATGTTGAGTGGTGTGCCACTTTAAATATACTGCCAACTTCAAGGGGCTGCCAGGCTGCCCGTCATTATATTACAGTTTCTCTGTTCACTCTCTTTCCTCCTTCTTTGGTTGACTTTTCCTCCCTTCAGATCTTCAGTTGTTCCTCTCTTGCCTTCACTTTAAGCTGATCACCTTGCTTCCTATGTCACAGAACAGGAGCAATGAGAAGAGAATGTCCATTCTCCTCCCTCTACTTACTACTGACCCCCATCTCTGCCCTTATAGTCGAAGAAAATGCCAAACCCTGGACTTGTGTACAGGACACCATAGCCTTTGACAGTTCTTGGGAATTGTTCCAGGAAATCTCACCCAACCCCTTTTTTAGCACCATCCACTAACGTCTTTTAGATCATTTCCCTCAGCTTCTGTACATACTACAGGGCTCAATCCTTAAACGTCTTCTCTTTATTTTTATTTTTTTTTAAAGAGCAATTTTTAAAAATATTTTATTTATTTATTTGACAGACAGAGACGACAAGTAGGCAAGAGAAGCAGGCAGGGAGAGAGAGGAGGAAGCAGGCTCTCTGTGGAGCAGAGAGCCCGGTGTGGGGCTCGATCCCAGGACCCTGGGATCATGACCTGAGCCGAAAGCAGAGGCTTTAACCAACTGAGCCACCCAGGCGCCCCAAACGTCTTCTCTTTAAAGTTATACTTACTCCCTTATTAATTTCATCTAGACTCTTGACTTTAAGTATTGCCTATGAATTTATGATGCTCAAATGTAAATTCTGTTCTAGGTCTCTCCCTCAATTCAGATTTGAATATTTTTTTTGCCTATTCTCCATCTTCAGGTGAGTAAATATTCAACCCAAACTTAACATGCCCAAACTATTCCTTCTACACTTACTTGCCTCTTGGTCTTCTTCATCTTAGTTAAAAGCAACTCCAAATTTCCAGCGGCTCAGGTAAAAAACTGGCAGTCACCATTGACTGATTTTCCTCTCACATCCCATATCTTATCTGCCAGTAAATTGTGTTGGCTATACCTTCAACATGTATCTGAAACTTAATCTCTTCTTACCATATGTACCCTGAACCAAACACCATCATCTCTCACCTGGATTTTACTTTCCTTTTTATCCTTGCTCCTCTATACCTATTCTCAACTCAAAAGCCGCAGTAATTATATTCAGCCATGAGTTATATCATTCTTCTCCTTAAAACCCCTCCATGGCCCCTGTTCCCCTCCAGAATAAAAGCCAAAACCACACAGTGTTCTATAAGGTCCTCCACAGTTTAACTCCTGTTACTTCTCTGCTTCACCTGCTTACTCTCACTCCAGCCTTGCTAGCCCCCTTGCTCGTCCTCAAACCAAGCAGACATATGCTAGCATTAGGATCTTTGTGAACCTTGATGTTATATCTAAAAAGAATGCTCTTCCTCCAGTATCTGTGTGATGTGATCAACTAACTTTCTCATGTTTTCACTAAAATATAATCATGTCATAAGGCTTTTTCTAATTATGCTATATGAAATTACAATGCCCCTCTCCTCAAATACACCTCATCATTTCTCTGCCTTTTTTTTTTCTCCAGAGAATGTATCACCATCTAAAATACTCTGAAATTTACTTATTTATATCATTTATTATCTGTGTCCCATCAATAATTTTGTTAGTGTAAGAATTTTTCCCTCTCCACGCACTGATATATCTGGGCTTAATATTTATTAGGCATGCAACAAATATTTGATGAATAAATGAATAAATCTGTAGGAAAATAAATGATAGTTCTGTCATAAATACAAATAGTGCAGGAAAATATTCAAAGATGTTGTCCAAGTCTTAGCCCAAGATAGTACCAAACCTTCTTAAACATTTAAGAGTTGATGAGAAAAAGTTCTTTTTCACAAAAGAATTCTGTAAATAAGTTATAGAAGATGATATAACTAGGAAAAATCAACATTTTTGCAATACCAAATGAAGTCACTGATTAAGGTAGAATCATCAGTAGTTAAAACCATGGGATGAAAGATTAATGGGGAACCAGATGTCACCATCTTGACCTACTTTTCAATCTTAGACTCATTAAAAGCAGGGCAAACCGACATTATGTAACACATTCATCCTGATATGCTGGGAAATGAACTATATAGAATCACTCATGAAATACTCCTG
>PISX010026930.1:0-23770 GCA_004024625.1 Mellivora capensis | reverse complement strand
TTCCCCTCCAAGGACACTTCCCACTTCTCAGCAGGCCCGAGAGGCATCTTACTGCCCTGGAAACACTAGGGATTTGGGGCTGCTAGAGAGACTTGAAAGAAGTGGGGACAAAATCCTGAAAAGCAGAGTTAAGAGGAGAAAGCTGTATCTACATACAAATGTCCTCAAACCACTGCTGAATCCTGGACTGTCCCAGGGCCAGACTTTGAGGAACTGACTGGAAAGCATTAACCAGAAGGCTGATGGGCTAAATAGAGATTTCGATAGCAGGGGAGACAGAGTTTAGAGTTCAAGCCCCAATAAGGTTAAAGAGCATGAGAACTATTCTCAGTATTTTCTTGGGATTCCAGAAGGCCATCCACTAGAAGTAAGGGCAAATTAGAGCATGCCAGCCATTAATAAATCCTCTATAGGAAGGTCTGCAAACTTTGTCTGTTTTTGTAAATAAAGTTTTATTGGACCACAATCACCACATCCACTGCTTTAGGTATCATCTGTGGCTCCTTTAATACTACAACAGTTGAGTACTTACATGCCCACATCCTCCTGCCCTCTGGGGGAAAAAAAAAAAAAAAAGAAGTCAAGAAGGTTTACTCTTTGACTCTTTTATTGACCTCTTCTGTACAGGAACTAAGAGATCCCCTTGTGCTGCATTTGTTTGTAAGAAAAATTAATCACCACTGGGAGAAAAGAACATCTTCAAGCGTCTTAATTTTTCATCCACATTGACATTGCACCAAAAATCATGAGGCATGCTAAAACAGTACAAATTGACTGGAAACCAAGAAAAACAATAAGAGAAACAGATTTTGTTTCTGTTGTGATTTAGATATTTTAAGTAGAAGACAGGCACTTAATTTTTTAGCCATTTTACTTGACAATATTATAGACTTAGAAAACATTGCAAAAATAGTACATCCAAGTTCTCTTTTGCCTTCATTTCTCTTTCCTCAATGTTACCATCTCATCTTATATAATCATGGTATCATTTTATAAATCAGAAAATTAACACCGAAGCAATATTACTAACCTCAGACCTTAGTTGAATTTCATCAACTGTGCCATTAATTTTTTTTCCTGATTCAAGATCTAATCCAGGATCCCACATCACACTTACTTTGAACGTCTCCTTAATTTCATCTATTGAGAACAGTTTCTCAGTATATCTTTGTCTTTTATGACCTTGATACTTTTGAAGTACCCTGACTAGTTATTTTGTAAAATGTTCCTTAATTCATGTTCATCTGATATTTCCTCATGATTGGATTTAGATTATACATTTTTGGCAAAAATATCACAGAAGTAATTTTGGACCCTTTGCAGTGCATCGTATCAGTGAGTACATAATGCCTTATTACTGGTGATGTTAACTTTGATTGCTTGATTAGAGGTATGTCTGCCAGGTTTCTCCACTATAAAGTTATTATTTTTTCCCTTGTAATTAATAAGTATCATGTGGGGAAATACTTTGGGACCATGCAAATGTCCTGATTCTCATCATAATTTCACCTACCAATTTCAGTAGCCATTGATGTTTTTAACTGCAACAATTATTAATGGGTTGTTTGCCAAGTGGAGATTTTCTACTGCTATCATTATTTCTGCAATAATTAGCTGGAACTTTACTGTATTGAATAGTTATTCATCTCATCATTTGTTGGTTGATCCAGCTATCTATTTATACCACCATGAACTAATGGATATGTATTTTATTTTATGATACATAATCCGACACTATTGCCATTTATTTTGTTACTCAAATTATCTCATATTTGGCCATTGGCTGGAAGGTTTTTTAGTATTTCCTTACTTTCTGGCATATGAGATGTCTCAAGCTTATCTGAATACAGGTAGAGAGAAAATATCCAATTGAGAAATAAAAAGTCTTTAAAAAAGAACAGAGACTAAGATGTATAGATTATGGACAAATGACTTAGCACTTTGGTAAATGGAATTGCAGAAAGAGAAGATAGGAAATGGAGCAAAAATAATATTTGAAACAATAGGGGTTGAGAATTTCACAAAACATGACAGAAATCAGCCCATGGGTTCAGAAAGTCCAAGAAAACTAAGGATAAATAGAAAGAAAAATCACACTTAGGATCTTCATAGACAAATTGCTGAGAATCAAACAAGACAAGAAAAATATGACATCATCCAAATAAAGATATATTGCCCTTAAATAAACAATAAAAATTCCAATGGTCAGCTTCACAATAGCAACCATAGACCCCCATAACTCAATGAAATGACATTCTTAAGGTGCTGAAAGAAAATTAAAAAACTACCAATCTATAATTCTAGACTTGACCACTGCCCCCTTCCAAATTCTTAAACTGAAATGGAATTAAAATGCTTTCCTACAAAAGAAATCTAATAAAATGTATTGCTAGTAGGTACACAGAGCAAGGATAAGCAAGTTTTTCAGGCTGAAGGGAAGTGTCCCAAGATGGAAACAAAACTGTAAGAAGTCATGAAGAGTAACCAAGTGGCAAATGTGTGGATAAATATAAAAATATAAGAGAATATTCGCTGTTTAAAACAATTAGAAGTATGTTGAGATTTTTATACATACAGAGATGTTAAACATACAACAAAAAAAGCACAGATGGTTATTGTGCAACTTTCATGTTGTTTCAGAAATGTTAAAATTTATTAATTTGACTCAAAAGAAACCAGAAGGAAGGAAACAATAAATATAAGAGCAAAACTAATTGACTTTAAATTTCATCCATTTGACCTGTTAGTGAGCCAAACCTGGGCTCAGCTCTTCATCCTCGGTGCCACTGACTTTGTTCAGGACTCAATTCTAGCCTTGATAATTGTAGTATCCCTTCTAATTGTGATTGGTTGTGTAGTCAGAACTGGTCTTGGTTATTGTAGTCAGAACTTGGTTAGTGTAGTCAGAACTGGTCAAGTTAAGACAGACCTGAGTGAAAACGTTGGATTTTCTTTGCCACATACTATGTGAAAGGTTGGGCAAGATCATTTATCAATCTGAGACTTAATTTACTTATATGTAATATGGTAGATGAAAATAGTCATGAAAAAATTTCATATTTGAAAATTTGACAACGTGAAATTGTTGGGAGAGTTAAATGAAATGATATGGCTTAGTGTAGTACCTGGTAGATTGTAAGCGTTCAGTAAATGTTTTATTTATTGTCTTTTTGCCTCCATTCTCTTCACCTCTAATTCTGAATTCCTTTCTCAGAAAAGATAAATTCTGATCATATTACACCACTGCCAATATTCTTCAATCATTTAGCCTTTTGGTAACAGGGTGAAAGGTAGATTTTTTGGCATGGCCTACCAAAAATTTAAAGATTCAATCCTTATCTAACCAGTCAACCTTCATGTTCTGCAATTCTCTAATTTGAATTGTAAGCTAAAGCAATTCTGAGAAAAATTTATTTTCAAAAACACACTATGCTCCAATGTCTGTATCTTGGGAAATATATTCCCTTTTCCTGGAAGGCTGTCTTTCCATTTGTCTGATTAGAAAGTTCTTTCTTATCCTCCATGTTTCAGTTCATTCATGGCCTCTTTTGTAAAAGCTTCCCAGGCTTCCTTATGCTTCCATGGAACTATGTATGTACCTCTATTACTGCCCTTATCATATTGGATTGTGATTACTGGCATGACTATTCCCTATTAAACTGTAAAATCTAGGATAGGGAGCATAAGGCTTTTCTACTTTGCGTGTATGTAATAATTAGGGTAGTGCCTGGCATACTAGCAGAAGCTCAATAATTGTTGCTTGATCAAACGGAAAACAAATAATTGACTTTAGAGAAGAGTTAGCAGAAAAAATCAACCAAATCAAAAGTTGGTTTGTTGAAAAGTATAATATAAATTAATTAACACGTAGTAATAAATGCTTAGTAGAATATATCTTACTATAAGAAATAGAGACGACAGTATCAGAAATGAGATAGGAGATATCAGTACAGATCCTGTAGATATTTAAAAAGGAAACGGTGCTATTATAAACTAATGTATGTCAATATATTCAAATATGTAATGAAATAAACATATTATAAACTAATGTATGTCAATAAATTCAAATATGTAATGAAATAAACATATTATAAACTAATGTATGTCAATAAATTCAAATATGTAATGAAATAAACATATTATAAACTAATGTATGTCAATAAATTCAAATATGTAATGAAATAAACATATTATAAACTAATGTATGTCAATAAATTCAAATATGTAATGAAATAAACAAATAATTATAAAAGCACAAATTCCCAAACTAACACAAGTAAACATTTAAAACTTTGAGTTCTATATCTCTTAAATTAAACTTATAATAAAAAATCTTCCCACACACAAAACACTCCAGGTCTAGATGTTTTTATTAATGAATTCTTTTAGACATTTAAGCAAGAATTAATATCAGTGTTACTTTGAAACTCCTTCAGAAAAGAAAAAGGAAGAACAATTCCCAATTCATTTTATAAAGGCCACACAGTGATGACTGATATGGACATTAATAAAAAGAAAATTATAAGTCAATATTTCTAATGAAGACATATGCAAAAAATCTCCTGGATAAAATAATGGAGAATTGACCACAGTTATATATAAAAAGCATGAACAAGTGGGATTTATCCCAGATATGAAAGGTCCACTAAACCTTTAAAAATCAATCATGTAATTTATCACATTAAACTAATAAAGGAGAAAACATTTTATATATAGAAATGTTTATTTTTATAGATGCAGAAAAATCATAAAATTTAGTACCTCTTCATAACAGACTGATCAACAAATTAAGAATAGGAGTGACTTTTTTTTTATCTTATAAAGGGCTTTTATTTGAAAAATCACAGCTAACATTGTACTTAACAGTAAATATTGAATGTTTTCACCCTAAGATAGCTAAGAACACAAAGATGTCCACTTTTTACTACCTCTGTTCAGTGTTGTAAAAGGTTTTAGTCATTATAATATGACATAAAAAGGGGCATAAAAATTGGAAAGAAAGACATAAAGCTATATTTTAACAAAAATGCAAAACAATCTGTAAACTACTAAAATAAATGAACTTAGCGAAGTTCTTAGGTATGATGTCATTTTAAAAATTAGGGCGCCTGGGTGGCTCAGTGGGTTAAGCCTCTGCCTTCGGCTCAGGTCATGATCTCAGGGTCCTGGGATTGAGCCCCACATCAGGCTCTCTGCTCTGCAGGGAGCCTGCTTCCCCCTCTCTCTGCCTGCCTCTCTGCCTACTTGTGCTCTCTCTCTCTCTCTGTCAAATAAAAAAAAATTTAAAAATTAAATTACAAAAAAAGAAAATTGTATTTCTATATACTAGTCACAAAAATAGTGGCAAAAATGTTAAACAAGACTGTAACAGCATTAAAAAAGTTTATATACTAGGAATAAGCTGAGCAACCTACTTAAATTTTAAAAATTAAAAATAAAAACTTCTACAATGAAGACAACAAATCATAATTGGAAAAAATAATAAAAGATTTCAATAAATGAAGTAATATGCCATGTTCATGGATTGTTAGATCCAATATTATTAAGATGCCAATGCGCCTGAAATTGAGTTATAGCTTTAATACAATCAAATCAGAATGCCAGTGTGTGTATGCAAATTGTTGATTCTAAAATTGAGTTGATTCTAAAATTTATGTGAAGATGAAGAGAACTTAGAATAATGGCCAAACAACCTTGGCATAAAAAACTGAAGTTTTCAATCTTACACTACAGTATTTCAAGATTTACTACAAAGATTTACTAATCTAAGCATGACAAAATAGTAGTGTCATAAAATGGACAAATATTTCAATGAAACAGAACAGAGAGTTCAGAAATAGGCCTACAATTAAATGGCCACTTGATACATGAGAAAGGAACTAGTGGAATTTATTAAAGAAAGATTGGTCATTTCAACAAATAATGTAGAAGTATAGGAACCCATATGGGGAAAAAAATCTTAATTTCTTCTTCACAACTCTTCACAAAAGTCATTTGAAGAAGCCACAGACATAAATGTATAAGCAAAAACTTCTATAAGAAAACATCAGAAAATGCTTTCATAAACTCAGATAACCATTATTTTGAAATGCCACTCAAATGATAAAGTAAATTTTATAAATATTTAAAACTTCTGTCATCAAAAGATTCCAATGAGAAAGTAAAAGGAAATCCAGACTGGAAGAGGTATTAATAAAGGACTTGTCTCCAGACTATATAACTTCCATAAATCTATAAGAAAAGCAAAAATAACTAAATTTTTAAAAGGAAAAGGACTTAAACAGGCACTTCACAAAAGATGATATCCAAATGGCTAAAAAGGAGTAGTAAAAAGTACTTTAGGGACGCCTGGGTGGCTCAGTTGGTTAAGCGGCTGCCTTCGGCTCAGGTCATGATCCCAGCGTCCTGGGATCGAGTCCCGCATCAGGCTCCTTGCTCAGCGGGGAGCCTGCTTCTCCCTCTGCCTCTGTCTGCCTGTGCGCTCTCTCTCTCTCTCTCTCTGACAAATGAATAAATAAAATCTTTAAAAAAAAAAAGTACTTTATATCATTATTCCTCAAAGAGAGGCAAAGTAAAATCACAATGACATAACCTATCTACTAGCCAGAATAGTTAAAATGTGAAAGTATTGGTAAGATGTGAATTAACTGGAACTCTCCTATATTGGTAAAGTAAAATGATACAAATACTCTGGAAAATTTGAAGCTCTTATTGAATGTAATAATATATTTTCTATATGACTCAGCAGCTCCACTCTTAAATACATTCCCAAGAGAAACAAGAAATTTTTAGAAGTCCACTATCATTCATAGAAATTTGATTCAAAATGGCCCCAAACTGGAAAGAGCTAAAATTCTCAACAAAAAGAACCGATAGGGGTGCCCCGAGGGTTCAGTCAGTACATTATACAACTCTTGATCTTGGGGTTGTGAGTTCAAGACCCACGTTGAGAGGAGAGATTATTTTTAAAAAAATAAAAAAACAAAGAGCACAGAAAAATTGTGATATAGTCATATAATGAAATAAAAGGAAAACTTTTAGCACATGCCACAACATGGATAAATCTGACAGGCATTATGTTGAACAAAAGGAGCCAGATACATAAGAGTATATGTTGTAAGATTCTCTTTATATAAAACTAATTGATGATTATAGACATCAGATTAATGGTTAGCACTAAAGGGAAGTATAGATTTAGAGAAGGCAAGAGGGATTCTCCCGGGATTTTGGAAATGTCCCAAATCTTATGAGTAACTACAACTCATAAGATGCATATTTAAAAATCATCAAATTTTATACTTAAAATTACATGCTAGATATCAATTATCACAATAAATGTACATGAACAAAATATATCAGTAAAAATATGGGTGTTTGCTATATGACCATAAAAATAAAACAAGCTATTTCTATTTCATATCACATAAAAATATTTTCCGGTAGGTAAAGCACCAAAATATGAAAGGCAGAACTGTAAACATATTAGAATAATATGTGGAAAAAATATCTTGGACATTTGTTAAACAAAATAAAGCAAAACCTCAAGAAAAAAATATAAATGAGTGCCTTAGGAAAAGCAGTAAGATTAAACAGTATAAAAGTGAAAGTATCAGCTGCAGTGGGAAAGAAATATTTTCAAGTTTATAACTGACAAAGGATTCATTTATAAGTTATATTTTTAAGAGATCCTAAAATCAATATAAAAAAGATAGACTACTTACCAAAAGGGTAAAGAATATGAAAGGAAATAAAAGAAAGTTAAATTGGTATGTGTAATCAAAATATGAAAATATAAAAAGCCTCACTAGTAGTCAGAAAAATGCAAATAAAAATCACAATTCATGTGCGGGTCAGCTGGACAAAATTATAAATTTTGTTAACACAAAGTGTTTGGAAAGAGTGAAACTCATCTATTTTTAATGTGAGAATACTTCTTTGTAAAGAGTTAACAATAGCTAATAAAGTTGAATAACTCATATGTTTATGACCTATAAGGGAGGCATAATAATGGTACCCCAAAGACATCCATGTTCTAATCCTTAAAATCTGTAAGTATGTTACATTACATGCCAAAAGAGACACTGAGATGTGATTAAGAATCTGCATATGGGGAGAGTAACCTTGATTATCCAGTTGGACCCAATGTAATCCCAAGGGCTTTTGAGGATGAAAGAGGGAGGCAGAAGAGTCAGAAGATGTGCTGACGGATGCAGAGGTCTACTGATTCACTTGCTGGCCTTAATTAAAGATGGCAAGGGGTTACAAGCCAAAAAATGTGGGCTGCCTCCAAAAGCTGGAAATGGTCCTAGAAGGTATTATGCTAAGTAAAGTAAGTCAGACTGAGAAGAAATATCGTATGATTTCATTCATAGGTGGAATCTAAAAAACAAAAACGAAAACAACAAAGAAAAAGAAAAACCAAAAAATGCCCCCAAACAGAAGAATAAACAAACAAACAAACACCTGCGCCCCCCCCCCCCAAGAATCAGCCCTATAAATAACAGAGGACAAACTGATGGTTGTCAGAGGGAAAGGGGATGGAAGGAGAATGGGCAGAAGGGGTGAAGGGAAGTGGAGATAGAGGCTTCCAGTTACAGAATGACTAGATACAGAGAATATAGTCAATGATACTCTAATAGCATTGTATGGTGACAGATGGTAGCTATACTGGTGGTGAACACAGCATAAAATATAGAGAAGTTGAGTCACTATGTTGTAGACTTGAAACTAATGTGACATTGTGTGTTAACTATTACCCCACCCCCCCACACACACACCTTTTTGCTAGAAGCGGGGCACCTGGGTGGCTCAGTCAGTTAAGCAGTGGGGTCTTAATTTCAGCTTAGCTCGTGATCTCAGGATCCTGGGATTGAGCCCAGCATTAGGCTCCACACTCAGCATGGAGTCTTCTTGAGACTCTCTCTCTTCCCTCTGCTCCTCCCTCTGCTTGGTCTCACTCTCTAAAATACATACATCAATCTTAAAAAAAAAAAAAAGCTGGAAAGGTAAGAAAATGGTCTTCCCTGGAGGCTTGCCTCCAAAAGGCATGCAGCCCTACCAACACCTTGATTTTAGTCCATTTCATTCCAGACTTCTGAATTCTTAAACACTAAAGTAAAAAAAAATTGTGTTGTTTTTAGACACTATGTTTGTGGTACTTTGGAAAGCTAATACAACCTAGCATTTCCATTTATAAATATAACCATTTCCATTTCTTATAGTATCTGAGGACATAAACAAGAATGTTCCCGGAAATATGGTAACAATAAAAACTTGAAACCAACCTATCTCTCATTAGGGAAACAAATATATTGCAATTATTTATAATTTGCAGTATTGGGTGATAGTTAAAAAATGAATAAATTAGGTATGTATATGTTTAACATAGAGATATTTGAAAAATATATTCATGAGTGAAAAAGGAAGTATAGAAGACAGAGGCAAAACATGCATTAGTTTCTTGTGACTGCTGTAACAATTTACTACAAACTTAGTGGCTTAAAACAACACGAATTTGGGACGCCTGGGTGGCTCAGTTGGTTGGACGACTGCCTTCGGCTCAGGTCATGATCCCGGAGACCCGGAATCGAGTCCCGCATCAGGCTCCCAGCTCCACGGGGAGTCTGCTTCTCCCTCTGACCTTCTCCTTGCTCATGCTCTCTCACTGCCTCTCTCTCAAATAAATAAATAAAATAAAAATCTTTCAAAAAAAACCCCACAAATTTATTTCCTTACACTTCTGGAGGTCAGAAGCTGGAGATGAGTCATATGTGGCTAAAATCAAGGTGTTGGTAGGGTTGGTTCCTTCTGGAATCTCTAGGGCGGCATCCACTTTCTTGCCTTTTCTGGCTCTGGAAGCCACCTGTATTCTTTGGCTCATGACCCACTCAATGGCATTACATTACCTTAAATCCCACAGCTTCCGTTGCCACTCTGCCTTTGTCTGCAGTCAACCATTCCATGGCTCTCTTCTTATAAAAACACTGGGGAATACATTCAGGCTTCACCCAGATACTCCAGGCGATATTCCAGATCACTTCCCACCTCAAGATTCTTGACATGATGATACTTGCAAAGTCCCCTTTGCCATATAAGGCAACATTCACAAATTCTAAGGATTAGGACCAGGGTATTTTTGTGTCCCATTTTTATTTTGTGTTCCATCATTTATCATTTAGGTATTTTTTTTAATGCACAGAATTCAAGATATATATAGTTAATAGATGTAAACATATTTAGTGAAGAGAGCAGACTAAGGGAGTTTGTTAAATGGCACAAAAATAAATGATTTCCAATTTTCTGAAAATGTTTTTCAAGTTTCCTAATGTTTTAGTGTCAGTGAGCAAAAAAATAAGGGACCGTTGAACCAGACATTTCACTACTATGTTACAAGAACCACCAAATCCCCAGTCATAGCATGCTAGAGTCTTCACTGTCTTCTATCTCTGTCTCAATCAATTCTACACATGTTGAAACATACCTATTGTATGTTACATTGAAACATGTATGTTATATTGAAATATTACATTGAAACATACCTATTTGTAGTTATAACTTTCCATACTGGAGTCCATTGATTAAATAGAAGCTGATGATTTCTTAAAAATATAACCTATTCAACTTGAAAAAAAAAATAATCAAATCTACAAAAGGACAGAAACCTGAGCAACTTCAGAAAACAAGGTAGAAGGACTATTGGGCTGTTTTAGGGGAGCTACGATTTGGATGAGTGAAGAGTATAGGGAGGTTTGAGGAAAATGAAAAGCTATGAGAATGGAAACAAGATCATATCAAGGGAAAGTTGCAACCTTGCTTAGTGTTGAATTGCAATCTTGAGTGTTGAATTCAGGCTGGTGGCCAGGAATTTATGAATGATATCAATCTGGCATGTTACATGATACTTTTTTCTAACAACACTCAGTCTTAGGGTACAGATGTAAGGATATCTAAGAGCTTGGTTCAACCAGCACTAAATTTTCCCCAAGGAGTACAACAAAAAGAAAGGACAAGAGAGTAAAGAATATATGTATGAGTGATTTTACGGACATTTCATATGAAGTGAGCTCAGTAACATGGGAAGTGAGGAGAGGAGGGGGCAGACAGATAGAAGGGAAATGGTTGAATTGATGAACTGGAGATACCAAGAGATAAAATTTTGCAGTAAGACGATACAAGGATGGGACAGCTGCATGTCGGGTTAATGATTTTCAGGGTGGAGCAAGTGTGGGTGATGACAATGTCCAGAATATGACCATGGAAATAGGCGGGCATTTAGTTGATTCTGATAATGTCAGGAAGCTGTATGGAAAATAAAAATGCCATTCAGGTGTTAAAATCTTCAATAAATCAGGCTAATAACTAGGGCAATACATTGAGCAATTAAATAGATTGTGGTGTAATTCTGTGATAAAGGAAACAGAGCATAGGAAGGCATAGCTTTGGAGGGCAAATCTACCAGCTCAGTTTTGTACCCATTGAGCCTGAGTTTCCTATGTGGTGGCAAAATAGATCAGTCCAGTAGGCAGCTGGCCATATATATTGGGCAACAAGAAGTACTACATTACTGGGGCGCCTGGGTGGCTCAGTGGGTTAAAGCCTCTGCCTTTGGCTCGGGTCATGATCCCAGGGTCCTGGGTCCTGGGATCTAGCCCTGCATCAGGCTCTCTGCTCAGTGGGGAGCCTGCTTGTGATCTCTATCTGTCAAATAAATAAATAAAATCTTAAAAAAAAAGTACTACATTACTAATTATGGATAATAATTTAATTAAGCAAACTAAAACGAGATGAACCAAGTAGATTGTCCAGATTATTTTTTTTAATATTTTATTTATTTATTTATTTGACAGGCAGAGATTACAAGTAGGCAAGAGAGGCAAGCAGGGAGAGAGAGGAGGAAGCAGGCTCTCCGAGGAGCAGAGAGCCCGATGTGGGGCTCGATCCCAGGACTCTGGGATCATGACCTGAGCCGAAAGCAGAGGCTTTAACCCACTGAGCCACCCAGGCGCCCCCAGATTATTTTAATTCTGTCAGAAAACTTACATATCACTGTACTTTTATAATACCTGAAATTATTATAATTTTATGTGGGCACATGATTTATATGTTCTTTATGTTTTACACACACACACACACACACACACACATTTTGTCAACTTTATCACTAGCTTTTTTTATTTCCAGGCCATATTTTATCATTGATTTTGTTTCTCTGGTGCTTAATAGAGGGCTGTGAATATACTAGATAATATATGTCTCTCTTTCATTTACTAAATATACAAATTCAATCTATTCTTTGAATCATGCTTCTGAGGTTTTCTCAAATGCAGATAACAGTTGTCTATGGTCTATTTTGATGATATTAAAGTCTCTGTTCACTCACTTTAGGAAGTGGATCTGACACAGTTAATATTTAATTCACTCCTACGAGTATCTTTTCTTTCCACATTTTGCTAGGGTAACTGAAGAATATTCCATTTGTGATTGTTTACATCCTGGCGAGGAACAGGGTTAAGAAGTCAGGCAATGTCAATAATAAGGAAGTACAGCAAATTGATTAAGTTTCTGTTCAGAAATTTACTCTCAGGCTAATTGCTTCTTTATGTAGGAAACTAAGCCCTGACCCTGGACTGAGTAAATAAGAACAAGTTTGAATTTTGAATTTTTACAAGCATGATGGAATTAATATAATCAATTTTCACACTGTATCCTAAAGCCATGTACACAGAAAGAGCAGTGGACTTAAAAATCAGATAAAATCTCCTTTTAGGTTTTACTACTTCTTAGTTACATAGTTTTTGGCAAATCTGTGCTTCTCTGACCTTAAGTTTTTTCACCTGGAAAATGGTGATAATGAAGTGAAAGATATAAAACTACGTGGTTTATGAAGGCTTTCTACAAGCATGTCAAAATAATTAGAATGAATAGGGAAGTGTAACTTCATTCAGCATAGTCAGCTGAAGTAAGGAAATCTCAATTAATCACCAATACAATTGAAGATCTAAGTTCCTTCCAGGGGTGCTACAAATTTGGCACAAATGGGATAATTCATTCCAAAGTTAATTTTTCAGGAGAAAATTAACTAAATATAAAAATATCCTGGTAAAATAAAACAAGAAAAGGTATGATTCATGATGGTGTTTTTTGCAGTTTTGGTGATTAACTTGCATTTTATCACCAGAATCCTCAAAGTTCTCAGAGACATTCCAAAGTTTCAATGAAAACCTTAGAAACCTAAATAAGAAAGTGCAGGTGTAGGAAAAAAAAAAAACAAAAAAAAAACCAGTTCAGTCAAGAAGAAGAGAGATGGGTCAGTAACTCTCTCTTCCAATTAGCGCTTTGAATAAGCCCAGTGCATCCCAATAACGGGCCCTCCATGGTCACTGATGGTGACAGGTAATTGTTGACCTGGCTCTTCTCACAAAACACTGATCTTCCATCTGCCCTAATTATTAGTCCTACTCTTTCTCCACTCTTTGGCTAAGACTTGGTCTGTTCTTAATTTGGGTTCTGCTGCATGGGAGTGCTTAGTTAGCATTGCTAATTTTGGAATGAATTACTTGAAGTGGAACCTTTGAGAGAAACTAAATCCTAAACCCTGAATTCCTGGGTCGGTTATGTGAAGTTTGCTACCCTGTACTTTTCAAAGCCAAGATGTTCTTTTCAAAAACTTTCAAAACTCAGGCTTGTTGAGAATCCGGAATCTGTGTCAGAAGAACAGACATTGAAAATACACAGCCGTGTTTCCCACAATTCCACCAGCAGTGTGTAGATATAAAAATGATCAACTTTAATATGACATTAATATTTAGCAAAAGAATACTAAAGTATGACTAAAACGAAAATAAATAAATAAATAAATAAATAAAATGAAGTATGACTGAAACTGAAAATCAAGCAAATCAGCCTTCAGACTATGAGTTTGCAGTGGAAAGCCCATGATTTCTTTAGAGTGGATGACTGGCCGATGGGCTTCCCAAAGGGCAGGAATTTTATTCTTCCTCTTTGGGATGGGAAGCATGTCTTTTTTTTCTCTGGTTGATGTACTCTGGATATGGTACGTGTTCTGTGTTCCAGAGGTGGCTCTGGCCATGGTGGAGGGAACCCAGGTTTGAGCCATTTGACTGTGTGGATTTAATTAGGCTACATATTATATACAGGTTGCAGGAGTACAAATAGTTTATTTGCTTATGTTTAACTACAGGAGGTCACCGTCCAAAAGGAAGAAGAAAAAAATACTTTTTTCCATTTAAAAATCAATGTTATTCTTGAAATTAGAAAAGAAATATGTACAGACTCTTATAGATTAGCCCCTGGATAAGATTATTCAAGTGAAGCACACCTGTAATGAACTTTAAGAAGCATTTGAATTACAGTTCATGACTAATAATTTCTGGGTTACTGAAAGATTGATGAGTTGAGACTCAGGACTTCAGAAATTTTACCTTTTGCATCTAGTTTCCAGGACCGCGTATTTTATAGGGTGAAGTAGAAAGGTGGATAAAAAAAGTGTGAACTATTGGAAGGGGATCTGGGCAGAACCTTAAAGGGCCAGGATGCTATTTTCGGTTCTTCTGCTAACTAATCATGTTAGCAGAGGCCACTCAGGTAACCTTGCGAGATTTAATTTCTTGCTTAGAGAATTCCAACCATAGCGGGAGTTCTGCCAATGACCAGCTGTGGGGCTTTGGGCAAGTCACTTGACCTTTCTGAGCTGTTCATATTTACAAAGTGAAAATCAGAATACTCGCCTTCTGGAGTTGCATGAGGATTACATGAAAAAATATGCATAAAGGATCACTCAGAGAAACCTGAAACAGAATAGTGACCATTATGAAGGCGATTACTCATAAAGATGTATAGTGCGATGAAGTTTTATTTTAATGGGGTGCATGTGTTTATAGTTGTTTCCTATTTGCATTAAAGTATTTTGCAGGTCCCGGAGACACTTACGTGAAGAGGTTACTTCAGTGTGGGCCTCCCTAATCTTATTCTGTACTGTATCAGACTTTTCTTTCTTGAAGCAAAGCTGCTAGAGTGAAGTTTGGATAGAGAAACAGAAAACATGAATACCCAGTGATTGTGGCATCTCTGCTGTTGTACTTCCTTTTCAGCACAGGCTCAAGGAATAGCACAGAACCAAGAAATTTGTTACAAGCAGGATTAATTAAATGATTCACTGGGCCTGTGCAGAGTTTTTTTGCTTTTCCTGTTGTAGGTTAGAGAGAAATCCAGTATTAAAGAGAACATGCTCTTCAGGGGGTGTACTCAAGATGGCCAAGTTTTGGTCTTTAAGTTAGATGTAGATGACATTAGTCAGTGGAAGAAATCATTTTTGGATTTTCTCCCCCAGCCCTCATTTCCTGGCCTTAAGTATTTTATTTTTTGGCTAGTTCATTTTTTTCCCTTTTTTCTTTTATCAGATGTGCTTTGCACATGGAAGGAGAAAATGCAGAGGGAAAAGTGTTTAATTTTCCTAAGGCTGAGAAGCTATAATGTCTTTAGGGTAATTAAATTATGATTTTGTGACTGTTTCAATATGGATCATCAAACTTAATGCCTTTAGAGCCTACAGTTGATCTTTTGAAAGCCACGGCTAACATTTCACTATTTTCCCACCTGGAGACCTAGTCATCTCAAAAGGGGAAAAAAATATGCTTTCTATCTCAATTGTTGGATAGCATCTTCATATGTTTTATTTGTAAAACAAAACATACACATTATGAAAAGGACAAAACATGCACAGAGTGAAAAGAAACCATGTAGTTTGCATAGGCACATATTTTTACATATTTGTTTCTAAATGTACAAACAGGATCTGCTCTACAAAATGCTCTAGGATGGTATTTGTTTCAAATTTATGTAATCAGCCATGTTGCAAGATGGTATTCGAAAAGAAGCTTAAAGATGTGTTATCCTTGTTTCATATCTAACACCCTCTCTCTCTCCCTGTGGACCAATAGATAGCAGAGATGAAAAAAATATTTAACGTCAAACAATGCAGTAAATTACAGAAGTCTTTATGTTTCAAAAGCATAATCACGACTAAAGGCGAAGTTCCAGCCGGTAGAGAAGCTCTTGTGTACGAGTTGAGCTCAGTTAAAGTTCAGGGGGTTCCGGCTCATTGGTAGATCTTAAAGTTTATAAGTAAATTTCCAGATGTGATCCTATCAAACTATAACTTGAGTTCAGTTCATTAAAATTTCGCTGTTGATCAGGACTCTCAGTAGGATTCCCAACATTCTCTTGCTCTCATATATTCATTTTAATGGTCCTTTGGCAGGCTGGATCCTGTACTCGTAGTTTAAATGACAGGCGTCACTCTTCAGCACATGATTATCTGATTCTTGAACCAGTGCATGCAAAACAAGACATGTGCGTTTCTGGAAAACCAGGCCTTGCCAAAAGGGTGGCTGGCACAGCCTCCCACTGGCAATCAAACCCAAGGAGCTTTTAATTATGAAACAGAGCTGGAAAAAAAGGGAGAGAGAGAGAAAAGAGAAGAAAAAAGTGCCCCGAAAAACTAGACAATTATTGTGCTTCAGTTCTATTAGCTTATTGCCAAGGGTTCCAGCAATGCTTACTCTGAACATAAATGTCTCTCTTAAATATGATTTAGGGTTTTCCAAAGATAGAGATTATTCCAAAATAATAAAACCCCTTGGCCTGGCTGAGGAAGACTGAATCATCTTTTATTAGGAAACTTTATATTTTCCTGGGTTACTAAAGTTGTTACATAAGGTCACAATTAGCACATTAGCTGGCCCTAATCTCCAAGAGATAAGATCAAACACCCAGCAGAGCAAGAGAGATGGTATGCACTGATAGAACCAGTTACTCCCAGCTTTCCGCAGCTGTGATGGGAAAGCATTACCTGGTTACCTGTACTGACCAGTGCTTTTTGCAGACATAACTCCACTTGAAATACACTCCTTGCTCAAGTTTTGGACTAGTCTTCCTGCCAGTATGACTACTGGAAGACATCGTAAAGATTTCTTTCAATCGGAGGAGGCCAAGACCACGTAGAGGATCATTCCAAAAGACAGATAAAATAAGAAGGGGAGGGACTACTTGACAGAATTAATGTATTAAATATCCTAATTCCTTTTAAACCGATTTCAGTGTTTGATGGGAATTTGAATCTATTCTTTTCTGTTTTCTGACTACATGCTATTTCACAAATCTTACTAGAGAAGACTCTAATTTTTTTTAGAAGTTAGGGACCTTTTTCCTACTGGATTGGCTTATAAAATTTTCGATGAGTTAAACCTGGGAAGCAGGAGTGAACATTTTACATACTCTTCATAAGTTTGTGTTTGGGATGATGCCAGGATAATTTTTAATTGGATTAGAGAAAAACAGATGATAATCCTTTGGGAAAAAAGATAAATAAATAGCATTTTAAAGCAGAAATTGACAAATATAGCACAGACCTTTTGAGCGGAGAGTAGTATTTACATTTTTAAAATGGTTGTAAAAAAGAGAGAGAGAGAGAATATGAAACAGAGACAATGTGTCCACTAAGCCTAAAATATTATTTATCCTTTGCAGACAAAATTTGTCAGCACCTCTTCTAAATTAAAGGATATCTTACTGTACACTTTTAAATTATTTATCACCTACATTCTGCAATTGTAAATATATGAAACACAAAACTGAAAAATGAACTAAGAATAATTTTTCAAAAATTAACAATAGTATATTACAAGTGTGCCCACTATATGATTCCATCTGTGGGAAGGTTACAACCAAGCAACAATAGAGCTGTGACGCTAGAAATCAGATTACTGGTGACCTCTGCATGATATTGACGAGAAAGCTGCATGAGTGAACTTCTTAAGGTGAGGGAAATGTTTTATATCTTAATTGGCGTAGTGGTTACCAAAGGACATATACAGACTTTAAATTTCCTGAGATTTTCAGTCAAAATGTACAATTGACTGAATGTGCTGTAACTCAATAAAAAAATAAATCACTAAATAAAAACATAATACATTCATGATTTACACACCTGCTTTTTTTTTTGTAGTATAGAACATAAAACAGAAGATAAAGAGAGAAAATTCAATATCATCCAAAAAAAGAACCATTACCTACAAAGTTACCCCATTTAGACGGACAAGAGATTTGTCAACAACAGTAATAGAGTCCAGCATAAAATGGAATATCTTTTAAATACTAAAAACCTAAGTTAAAACCTTAAATTCTATAACTAACTACATGATTCAAAAATAAAAACAAAATAAAGCCTTTTTCAGGAAGCATAGTAAGAGAGCTTTGGATATAAAGGATATCAATGAAAGAACTACTAAAGAATGTGCTTCAGGAAGACAATAGAACTTAAAGGAACAAAATAGTGGGCTGCCTGGCTGACTCAATCGATAGAACATGAGACTCTTGATCTTGGGGTCATGAGCTTGGGTCTTATGTTGGGCATAGGCTTACTTAAAAAAAAAGAAAAAAAATGGAATTGAAGAATCAGTATAGAACTAGGAGATAGATATATATGGGGATAAATATAATTAAGCATTTGCTATAAAAAAGTAACCATAACAGGGGGCGCCTGGGTGGCTCAGTGGGTTAAGCCGCTGCCTTCAGCTCAGGTCATGATCCCAGGGTCCTGGGATCGAGTCCCGCATCAGGCTCTCTGCTCAGTGGGGAGCCTGCTTCCCTCTCTCTCTCTCTCTGCCTGCCTCTCTGTCTACTGTGATCTCTCTCTGTCAAATAAGTAAATAAAACTTAAAAAAAAAAAGTAACCATAACAAAATGATTAATTTAGAAGTGTTTGAAAAATAAACTCAAATACCAGAGAGCTCATATAAAAATTCATTGAGCTGTATACTTAATGTTTGTACATTTCACTGTGTATACTACACTGACATTTTAAAACTTTCCTAGAATAAAAGCCCTCTTCTCCCACCATCATTAATGCAAAGATAAAGGTCACAATTGTTTGAAGGCCTCCTATTCATCCAACTGGTGAGGGACGGATTCCACCCTAGAGTTACGGGAATGGCTGATCACACAACACCTTACACTGAGGAGATGAGATAACAGCCGTTTATTAGTTACCCAGACCCATAGCACAGGGCGGGAGGATATGGCTGCAGGATCATACAGGAGTTGAATGCTGGCAAGAGAAAGAGACCTTTGGTAGGAAGGCTTTGTTTGTAGGATCATGAGTTTGGAGTGCCCTCTCATTCCCATGGGAGGGTATGACTGACTTGTTTGGATAATCCTGTGGACTGCCAAGGACCTAAAGGACCGAGGACCATATATCAGAGATAAGCAGAAATTGCACCTGTTCCTTTTAATAAAGAGTATTTCTTGGCGAAGGGACTTCAGCTATGGGAACAGACTGGGGAGGAGAACTTGGAGCTAGGCTGTTTGACGCGCTCTGGTTTCTCCCAGATGTTGAGACAACACATAACATCGGGCCTTAATGTTCAACATTATATCACATATATATTATATAATGCTCAACATTACATATCACAATCATGGCCTTGCCTAAGAACTCAAGTAAGCCATGAAAGTGATAATACCCAAGGGTTAGCAGTCTTTGGGTAGTTATGAGAGGAGGATATCACTCAGTAATATGTCTAATTCTTATTTCTA
This sequence comes from Mellivora capensis, assembly GCA_004024625.1. Classification (NCBI taxonomy): domain Eukaryota; kingdom Metazoa; phylum Chordata; class Mammalia; order Carnivora; family Mustelidae; genus Mellivora; species Mellivora capensis. The sequence goes on along the minus strand of PISX010026930.1, from coordinate 4,156 downwards.
GTAGTTCTGAAAGAGCAAAATTTGAAGGAAAGGAGGTGGAAATGAAAAGGCACTGTAATGCAGAGTGTACTTATATTGTTGATAATAAGCAGTGAGGAAGAAATGGTATAGTCTCTACAAATTGAACTTTGTTCTTCAAGGAGCACGTGTAAATGTGTGTATATATTTTTGTGTTTCTGAGAAAAAAAGGTCCACACTGAGTTGTCTCAATGGGTAATCTACCAGGGGGAATACCTCATGAGAAACTACACTGTGGGCATTAAAGCCTCAAATAGAATTTCCTGCCGTAGGACCTGGAGACTTATCGTCAACTACTCAGGCTTAAAAAGCATTTTGATGAAGGGGAAGGAGAAATCCTGAAACAAAATTAAATACTAAAGCTGGAGATGTTTAAAAAATTGAGTGGAAAAATCACATAGTGGAAGTCCAAAGAAGATGCTCTAGTGGGGAAAGAGGTAGATCTATATAGATAAGGAAGTTAGGAATTATGTCTTCTAGAAATATACTTCCAGCAAAAGGACAGTCCTGTGCTAATATTTCATTCCCATCTCTTCCTTACTCCGTATATATTCATTTCTTAAAAGTGTGAAGAAAAAACATTCTTTTAAGCCTTAGAAAATGATGTTAGAAGAAGAACTCTGTTTTACAATATTATTAATAGACTCTTCTGGAAAATATTTAGCATTTCTGATTTTGATGAGTTTAAGTTTCTTCTGGGAAGTTAAATTTTCCTCAGCCAGCTAATCATCATTCTTAGTAAGCCAAATGACTTTTCACTAGATATTTCTTTCTTATACCTAGCTAACAATATTTTCTCTCCATTTTTAGTTTCCTATAAAATCCATCCAAAGAGAAATTTACGTCTTCTCCCTTGCAGACAAGTCTGAAATAAAATTTTGACATGTGCTCACAATCAATTTGTCTGAAAATTTGCTTTTAAAATAGACAAGTATCCATTTTCCTATTATAAAGAAAACATATGGTAGGATTTACTTCATGACTGCAACCACTTTCCTATACTCAAAAACAACTCTGTAATTTGAAATGTGGCAGAGAGCACTTGGAGGAACAGGAGAGGATAAACCGTTAGGTCAATAATTGGCTGAAGAATAGAGGTTAACCTGTGGGATTGATCCTTGTAGATGTGTGTAAAAATATTTAAATCTCTACCTGTCCATTTGTAGGCATTTGTAGAGAATTCCTGTATCTAACTTGGTAACCAAAAGCTTCACATCTGGTAATCAGAAAATAAGAATTTCAAAAAAGCCAATTAGGGCTTGGAGAAGACTCTTGAAGTCAATCCATGGCCATCTAAATAATTTTCTCTGGGTATATCAAATAGAGCCCATCAGCTGCAATAGTTTTTAACTGGAAGTAAGTTTGCTCTTCACCCACCTCTTCCGGGATTCTTGGCAAGGTCTGAGACATTTTTAATTGTCCAGAGTGGGGTAGGGGAAGCATTGTCACTGATATGTAGTTGTTAGGGGACCAGATGCTGCTAAATAGTCTATAGTGCACAGGATAGTCCCTTACAACAAAGATCATCGAGCCCAAAGTGTCACTATGAGAAACCCTGAGCTAAAATGTGAATGGTAGTAACTTAATGATGACAGTGTCAAAGGAGGCCTGGATAAGCCTGTGAAGGGTGAAAATGGCTAGAAGTTGGGCACCTGGATGGCTCAGTGGGTTAAGCCTCTGCCTTAGGCTCAGGTCATGATCTCGGGGTCCTGGGATCGAGCCCCACATGGGGCTCTCTGCTCAATGGGGAGCCTGCTTCCCCATCTCTCTCTGCCAGCTGCTCTGCCTAGTTGTGATCTCTCTCAGCTCTGTCAAATAAATAAATAAAATCTTTTAAAAAAATGGCTTGAAATGAATGATAAAAGAACTATCATATTTTTCAAGGCTTTACCAAGAAAAGTCGTATGGAGAGGATATTATCTTAAAATAAATTTTAAAAGGGTAATAGTAGGTCAAATGGTAAAACTCTTCCCTCCTAAGGGTTAACCATGCTTCAAAGAGTTAATTTGAATAGGAATGGGAATGTGTACAGTAACTATTGAAGGCATGGGAGGTTAAGACTGAGGGAGAGGGAAAGGAAGAGAGAAAGGAAGAGAGTGAGTCTCCAGCAATTAATAATATCCAGCCAACTGGAGTTAGCAGGGTTAAGATTCTGGCTGCTGTTGCCTGGGAAAAAGGCCTTTCTCTTAGGGAGGAAACCAGTGACCAAGTTCAGGATAGTGTCAAATTAAGGTTGTATTCCAATAGAGGGGCTGTGGGGGAGCCAGGGAATCAGATTATTGGGGAAGTTGGGGGCAGGGTCGTCAAGATAACCAGCTGAGTGCAAAAGAACTGGAAGCAAAGCCAGGATAAGCAGAAAGTCGCATGGAACACAGCACAGGAACTGAGTGGTAAATGTGGCAGCTGCTTTTAGAGTCCCAGGAGACATGCTCTGCGGATCAGTTTGTGGGCACAGCCACATCATGAAGCTTGTGCCCGCGGCCCTCAGTCGCACTCTCCTGGCTCATCAGACCCAGTCTAATTTTATCCCAATGAAAACTAAAAGATCTCATTTGACATTTCCTTGGATGTCCTTGTACAATGTGTAATGAACCCAGACAGGAATAAATCTTGTTAAGGCTTAATTCTCAACAGAGGAAGATACCTGCTCTATTCATCCTGGACCCCAGAATCTTGGTGTAAATATCTGGTGCGTTCATATACGTGGGCATTTTTCTAGAATAATATCTTGACAGTTAATATATTCAGTTAGTTATTAAGGTAACAAGAGGATTGACGAAAAATGACTGAGCAATATAGCATTTAACTTTTTAATGATTTTATTCCCGGAATAGTCCAGGTTAGTCTTGAAACAAAAAGGAAAAGACTCCAAGAAAGTTTAGTAAAATAACTTTACCAATAGTAAACCGGAAAAATAAACTGAATTGTAGAAATTTTGAACGTAACAGGTTTTGAGAAAAATAAGTTGAACCAGTGAAATGGGCATTATAGACCTTTGTTACTTTATCCAGTCTTTCGACTCTGCAAGGTCTGTGTTGTTTTAATACATATACTAGGAAACCAACCTACAAATCATGTAGGTAGCCATGAGAGCAGCAAAATATGTGGGAGCAGTATTTCATGTATAGCGGGTTGCTTGTTTGTTTGGGGTCAATAAAAGAACTACATAAGGGCGTCAGACTGTAAAAGCATAAGTGGTTTTAGCATGATAGTGAGAAAATTAGGCAGTGGAAATAAACTCCCACCTCATAAGTAAAGACACACATACTAAGAAAATGCCTGTTTAACACAAACAGTGGCCACATTTCTTGATCTCATGACAAATTGATTCTACTTACCTGGCTGTGGAAAATGAAGGGTACTGGGGCAACCCATAAATAATGTCTATGGGCAAAGCCCAGATCTATAGACCTTTATTCAGTTAAAAAATAAGAAAAAACAAACAAACAAAAAAAAACCTCTAAGACATGGGGAATTTGAACCATGCATAGAAAAGAGACCTCTCAAGACACAGATGAGGATATTTCTGAAAAATTTTAATGACAAGCATCAAGATACAAGAAAAACCCATTTATTATATTTATAAGCTAGATTATGTGAGGTAAAGAACAATTATCCAATATCAGTGGCTTCCAACTAATAAGTGTAGTTCCTGTTCATAATACTTGTCTATCACAGGTCTGCTTATCTTTATGCCTTGTGTGGCTCAGGCTAATAGAACTTCCTTTTCTCCTTTGGCTTCCTTGATTGCAAAACCAGGAAAAGGGAGCATGGAAAACTAAACACTGACTCTTAAAGCTTGTACCCAGAGGTGACATGCATTACTTCCGCTCACATTGCATTTGCTAAAGCAATTCATAGACCCAGGCCTCAGAGCAAGTTAATTTAGAGCAACCCTACTTTCAAAATGAGAACACTGATATTTATTAAAAATGCCCACGTCGCCAAACTGTGGAAAGAACCAAGATGCCCTTCCACGGACGAATGGATAAGGAAGATGTGGTCCATATACACTATGGAGTATTATGCCTCCATCAGAAAGGATGAATACCCAACTTTTGTAGCAACATGGACGGGACTGGAAGAGATTATGCTGAGTGAAATAAGTCAAGCAGAGAGAGTCAATTATCATATGGTT